>RPOG01006013.1:0-27190 GCA_008086565.1 Thalassoma bifasciatum
GGTCTCAGAGAACTACCTGCTGGTTTACCTTTGCGCCATGGCGCCCAAAAACAAGCTGCCCGCCATCAAATGGCTCCATCAGTGTTACACCTCCATCAACAGGAGGTAGACAGTCCGACACACACACACACACACACACACACACACACACACACACACACACACACACACACACACACACACACACACACACACACACACACACACACACTCACACACACACACACACACACACCTTGGTCCTGGTCCTGGTTCTGGTTTTGTTGACCTGTCTCTGACCCTCTTTGTGTCTCAGTGAAAAGTTTGGCAGGAAGATTCGTTTCGTCCCGAACCTTCAGCAGCTCTCAGAGTTTATCCCCACAGAGCGACTGCAGATCCCTGACGCCATCCGCAGGTAAGAACCAGAACTGCAGACTCAACCTGGCTCTGGTTACCTGAATCCATTTACCTGGTTTTGTCTATCTGTTTTTTTTTTCAGTCTGATTTTGTTTACCTGGTTTTGACTTGGTTTCGTTTACCTGGTTTAGTTGACCTTAAATCTCTCTATCTCTGGTTTTGTTTACCTGAATCTGTCTATCTGGTATCGTTTACATGGTTTTATTTTCCTGGTTTTGTTTCTCTCTGGTTTTGTCGACCTAGTTTTATTTACCTGGTTTTATTTACCCGGTTTTATTTACCTGGTTTTGTTTACCTGATTTCGTTTACCTGGTTTTATTTCTCTCTCTGGTTTTATTTACCTGGTTTTGTTTCTCTTTCTCTCTGGTTTTGTTTACCTGGTTTCGTTTACCTGGTTTTATTTCTCTCTCTGGTTTTATTTACCTGGTTTTGTTTCTCTTTCTCTCTGGTTTTGTTTACCTGGTTTTGTTTACCTGGTTTTATTTACATGGTTCTCTCTCTCTCTGGTTTTATTTACCTGGTTTTATTTACCTGGTTTTGTTAACCTGGTTTTATTTACCTGGTTTTGTTTACCTGGTTTTATTTACCTGGTTTTATTTACCTGGTTTTATTTACCTGGTTTTGTTTACCTGGTTTTCTTTACCTGGTTCTCTCTCTCTCTGGTTTTATTTACCTGGTTTTATTTACCTGGTTTTGTTTACCTGGTTTTGTTTACCTGGTTCTCTCTCTCTCTGGTTTTATTTACCTGGTTTTGTTGACCTGGTTTTATTTACCTGGTTTTGTTAACCTGGTTCTCTCTCTCTCTGGTTTTATTTACCTGGTTCTCTCTCTCTCTGGTTTTATTTACCTGGTTTTGTTTACCTGGTTCTCTCTCTCTCTGGTTTTATTTACCTGGTTTTGTTAACCTGGTTCTCTCTCTCTCTGGTTTTGTTTACCTGGTTCTCTCTCTCTCTGGTTTTATTTACCTGGTTTTGTTTACCTGGTTTTGTTGACCTGGTTTTATTTACCTGGTTTTGTTAACCTGGTTTTATTTACCTGGTTTTGTTTACCTGGTTTTCTCTCTCTCTGGTTTTGTTGCAGGTTTGATGAGAACCTGAGCAGACGATGATCACAGACTCAGAGGTTCATCAGCTGTTTGGATCCTAAAGGTCAAAGGTCATCTGGAGCACAGACTGATGACCTTTGACCCCTTTGTTTGTACAGAAGAGTTTATTTATAACGTCAGTCTTTAAATTAAGTTTTTTTTGGGGGGGGTTGATTCTCACCAACAAGCAGAAACAAAGAACAAAGTGTTTTTCACTGATTCCTGTAAATAATGTTATTGAAGTTTTTTCTCAGGGTTTGTTTTCCTCTCACACTGAATCAGTTTGTCAGTGTGTGAGCACAGCGCCCTCTAGAGGAGCTCAGAGAAACTGCAGCTCCGACAAGAACAAAGAGCTCAGGGAACAAAGTGTAACAGGCAGAAACTGTAATAAAAGAAACGAACAAAGAATTTAAAGACTCTGAATATGTGTGTGTGTGTGTGTGTGTGTGTGTGTGTGTGTGTGTGTGTGTGTGTTTGTGTGCTGCAGAAACTGAATCATGCATCGAGCTGTAGAGATTTTTGTTTTAGGATTATAAAGAACCATAATAAGTTTTTCCATAAAAAATCTCTCCAGGTTTGTGAAGCTGTGGATGAGATTTAAATTTTTATTTTTCCTGTTCATTCTTTCAGTTTGTACTTTTGACTTTTTCTTTCCTTATATCGATTTTTAACCCATAGTTTTGCTTTTTAAAATATATTTGTAGCTTTTTATCTCCTTGACTTTTTAAAACCCCCTTGTTTGTGATTTTTAACCCATAGTTTTGTCTTTTTATCTTCTAGTTTTGACATTAAATCCACACTTTAAACTTTTTATTGAAACCATAACACTAATAACCAAACTCCCTGTACAAAGACAAAGTATGAGAATCAAACTTAAAGATCCCAAACAGCAGAGAGGAATAAAAAAATCACAGCAGAAGGAAACGAGTGTGACAGGAAAAGTCTTTATTGATCCAGCAGGTGGCGCTGTGTCTACACCGACAGTGTGAATGTTTCCTCACACACAGCATTGAAAACCTGAGACGAGCTCCTTTAACTTCTGAATAACAATCAGTGCAGGAAACATAAGCAGTAAATAAGCAGCAGAACCAAAGATGAAATAATATTTACACTGTTTAACCTGTTTGTGATAAAAACGTCCAGGTGATAATAAAAACAGAGTCACAGGTGTTTTTCTGTTCTGTGGTTGAATGAGGTCGGTGTTTGACCCGGATCCTCGACAGCTCGACCTCCTGTTGACAAACAGACTCAGATCTGGAGCTAAAAGCGTCTGCAGACAAACGGGGTCAGGTCTCCAGGTCCAGACTCTTTTTTTTTTTTTAACAACGGTGCCCAGACCAGGGGGGGCACAGACCAGGGGGGGCACAGACCAGGGGGGGCACAGACCAGGGGGGGCACAGACCAGGGGGGGCACAGACCCGGGCCCCCTGGTCCAGAGCCATAAAGCCTGTAACTCTGTGGTTTGTCACTGTCACGTCTGTTTTTATTGCCGCGCTGGAACCAGCAGATCTCTAATAATAAAAAACAGTCACGATTCACACGTTGGTGCTGCACTTTTCCAGCTGGATACAAACTTTAACTGAGAGGAAAGTTAGAAAAAGAGGTTTTTAAATCTTCTCTCCAGCTTTTAATCAAAGCTGAGTGGACACCTGGTATAAGTGTTTATTTCATTTTCATTAAAACTCAAATTGGAATGAAATGAGATCATAGATAATTTCATTTTGACTTGTCTTATTACATATTTGCACAGTTTGGTGTATATTTGTACAGTATCTTGTACATTATTGAGTTGTCATTTATGCTGCTTTTGACAGAGAAATTTTTCCTCATGATTTCAACTTTTTATCTAACAATTCTGATATCTTATCGCAAAATTTGGACTTTTTGATTCATAGTTTTTGCTTTTTTCTCAAATTTTGAAAATGTTGCCTCCAATTTTTTACATTTTATCTCAAATTTTTTGACTTTCTCCCTCATGATTTCAACTTTTCATCTCAAAGTTCTGATATTTTATCGAAAAAAAGTTATACTCTATCTAAAATTTTTTAATTTCTCACCTGAAGTTTTGACTTTTTCTCCCATGATTTCAACTTTTTATCTCAAAAATCTGATATTCTGTCTCAAATTTTGACTTTTTGAGTAACAATATTGACGTTTTATCTCAAAATTTACAGACTATAGGGGCAAAAAAAGCAAATTTTTCATTCTTTTTTTAACTGGCAGAAATGGACTTGAAGGTTTAGTACCAGCAAGAATTTAACTCTTCTTTCACCCCTGCATATTCACAAAAATTAGATAATTATTTTGTTGATTTATGAGATTATAGACCATATTTACATGAATGTATTACTGTTTATGAGTAAAAATAAAGCAGATTTTTTTTCACTAATGTTATTTTCAGAGGTATATACTATTCCAGCATTTAACTTAGAGTAATAATGTGATTACAGACATAGAGCAGCAGTTATTGTTATCTGTATTGTTGTTGTTGTTGTTGTCTGTATTGTTGTTGTCTGTATTGTTGTTGTTGTTGTCTGTATTGTTGTTGTTGTTGTCTGTATTGTTGTTGTTGTTGTTGTTGTTGTGTGCTGCAGTTGTTGTTGTCTGTATTATTGTTGTTGTTGTTGTTGTTGTTGTTGTGTGCTGCAGTTGTTGTTGTCTGTATTATTGTTGTTGTTGTTGTTGTCTGTATTATTGTTGTTGTTGTTGTTGTGGTGTGCAGCAGTTGT
The DNA here is from genome assembly GCA_008086565.1 of Thalassoma bifasciatum. NCBI lineage: Eukaryota > Metazoa > Chordata > Actinopteri > Labriformes > Labridae > Thalassoma > Thalassoma bifasciatum. The sequence goes on from RPOG01006013.1 coordinate 4,210, forward strand.
TGTCTGTATTATTATTATTATTGCTGTTGTTGTTGTTGTTGTGGTGTGCAGCAGTTGTTGTTGTCTGTATTATTGTTATTGTTGTTGTTGTTGTGGTGTGCAGCAGTTGTTGTCTGTATTATTATTGTTGTTGTTGTTGTTGTTGTGGTGTGATAGAGTAGAAATGTTTCTATTCTCACTCTCTGACTCTGTTATAAAGCGCAGCCAGGTTCACGCGCTGCCCACGCGGCCTCTCTGCTCTCTGATTGGCTGCACGCTCCCAAACCCGCGCTCCGTCCAATCAGAGAGCTCGGACCCCCCCCGGCTCCGAGTGTCCACACCGTGTGCACGTGCTGCTCCGTGAGGGGTAACGGGACACCGGGACCGGGATCCGCCTCAGACCCTCAGAGACCCTCAGAGACCCAGACCCCCCCTCAGAGACCCAGACCCCCCCACCTCAGAGACCCAGACCCCCGCAGGTATAAAGCCGAGCAGGGGGGTTTTACCGCGGCAGAAACGGTCAAACCTGAGACCGAAAACTTCAGTCTGAGCTCGAACCAGTGTTTCAGACCAGAACCAGAACCAGAACCATCATGGTCCTGTCCCACAGCAACAAGCTGAAGGTGTTCCGGATCCTCTTCTCGGACCCGGCTCGCTCCTTCTACAGCAGCGGGGAGAAACTGTCCGGCTCCGTGCAGCTGGAGGCGGCTCAGTCCTGCAGAGTGTCCCACCTCAACGTCACCGCCGCCGGCTGCGCCCGCGTGGATCACCGCGGCGGGAAGAACCGGAGGAACCGGAGCCAGGAGGTGGAGTACCTGAAGTACGAGGAGGAGCTGAGGCTGGAGGAGGAGCTGAACAGAGGTGAGGAGGAGAGAGAGAGGGGGGGGGGTTACAGAAAACTGGGGTCACCACTTTACAGTCAGTCAGATATGAAGATGATGCTGCAGTTCCCTGAGTGTCCACTAGAGGCTGTGCAGAAACAGCAGAAACCACATACACACCCATTCAAACTGATCTTTACAGCAGCCTTCACTGTTTGAAGGAACATATTTAAACGTTATAATAACAACACAAAAAATGTAAAGAAGCCTATTTATACCAGTTAAAATATAAATATGAAAAAATTAACCTTTGTCATGTTCTTTTGTCTTTCCCATATGAGAACCACATTTGATTATAAAAAGTCAAATTTATGAGATTTAATAAGTCTAAATTTTCAACTTTGTGTCTTAAAATATATTATAATATATTTCTATTCTATTAGGAATATTCTATTCTATAATCTATATATAATAATAATAATAAATAATCTATATATAGAATATTCTATTCTATTTCTATTCTACTTCTAATATTAACAGTGGTAGTTTTGGTGGCTAAAGATGTTTTATCATGAAGTTGTTTCAGCGTTTCGTTAAAATTCCGTACTGTAGCTTTAAGTAGAGGCGTGGCTAACCCTGTAGGTGTTGGCGAGGAGGCTAAAGCCCCGCCTCTTTTCATGAAGTCTTTTTTTAACCTCTGCGTGTTTCTGTTCAGACTCTGAAGGCTACTTCCTGCTGCAGGCCGGGAAAACCTACAACTTCCTGTTTGGCTTCGAGCTTCCTCCAGCAGGGTGAGCGGCGATCGCACGTTTAACGAATGGCGTTCAAGGTTTGAGGCGTGATATGGGAGTCACTGACGCCTGATTGGTGGTTTGTGTTTCAGGCGTCTGGTGTCGTCGTACAGAGGAAAGTTTGGTTACGTTCGTTACTACGTGAGAGCCGTGCTGGACAGACCTACCCAGAATCCTTTGCAGTGTGAGAGCGAGTTTGAGGTGGAGGAGCCACTGGACATCAACATACCTGACCTGCTGGTACAGACACACACACACACACACACACACACACACACACACACACACACACACACACACACAGCATCATAACCTGTGTTTATTGGGATTTAAAGGGTTAATCTGTTGTTTTATTTGTTTACACGTTAGAATCTAAATTGTCTGTGGATGTAAAAAAACAGCAGAATGACCCTTTAACCTCAAACTCTATCTCATAAACGTTGATGATGTCATCGATGACCTGGTTTCCTGTTTCCCGCCAGGCTCCGGCGGCGGCGGCGGCCCAGAAGAAGGTGACCTGCATGTTCATCCCTGACGGTCAGGTGTCGGTCAGCGCTCAGATCGACAGGAAGGGTTTCTGCGAGGGCGAGGACATCAGCATCAACGCCAAGTTCGAGAACACGTGTTCACGCATCATCGTGCCCAAAGCCGCCATCATCGCCAAACACACCTACATGGCAGACGGACGCACTAAGGTCAGATATGATGTCACTTCCTGCAGTATAGGTCATAAGCCCCGCCCCCTGGTGTCTGGCTGCAGTATAGGTCCTAAGCCCCGCCCCCTGGTGTCTGGCTGCAGTATAGGTCATAAGCCCCGCCTCCCCATGTATTCCAGATATGACGCTGCGTGTGTGTGGGTGTGACGCTCGCTGACCTCTGACCTCTGACCCTCAGGAGCTGTGTCAGAAACTTTGCGCCGTGCGCGGGAACCACATCATCTCGGGGATGTGCGACATGTGGCAGAGTAAAACCATCCGAGTCCCCAAACTCAAGCCCACGCTGCGCGGCTGTGACATCATCAAGGTGGACTACGCCCTCAGGGTGAGTCACACTCATGACATCATCACAAACCCCTCAGGTTATCGCAGCGTGAATGCGCCTTGTAACAAGCCCCGCCCCCACAGATCTACCTGCACGTCCCGGGCAGCGAGAAGCTGGCGGTGGAGCTGCCGCTGGTCGTGGGGACGGTCCCATTCAGCGGCGTGGGCAGCAGGACGAGCAGCATGAGCAGCCAGGGGGGGTCCATGAGCAGCTGGGCGTCCTTCCCCCCGGCGCCGCCCAGCTACAGCAACATCCACCGCGACCTGAGGGTGGACGCCAACACGCCGCTACTGCACGACTACGACGGCGGGGACGATGAGGAGGAGGAGGGGGGGCTGTTCATGAGGGTGTCAGAGCCGTTCTACCCCCCTCCCCCCGCCTACAGCGAGGTCAGCACACACACACACACACACACACACACACACACACACACACGCACACACACACTTCCTGTCTGTACCGTAGCTTTAAATTAAGACAAACATCTTGACATAAACAAAGATGGAGCTCAGATTTCTGATCAGCTGATTGATCCAGAATCTTCTCTGCCCCCCCCCCCCCCCCCCCCCCCCCCCCCCCCCCCCCCCCCCCCCCCCCCCCCCCCCCCCCCCCCCCCCCCCCCCCCCCCCCCCAGAAGGATCAGGACCCTGAGAACCCCCCAGCCTTATAGGGACTTCCTGTTCGGACAGAAGCCCCGCCCCCCTGCAACGGGTACTTCTGTCAATCACTTCAAGACGTGAAACCTCTCAGTTTGTGACTCAGCGTGTTTTCTGGATGCTGACTCAGCGTGTTTTCTGGATGCTGACTCAGCGTGTTTTCCCATCGATGTCAGAGTTTGTTTTGATGATGTCATTCAGTTTAAGAGTAGTTTTGATGATGATGATGTCACAGGAAGTGAGATTTGTAAATATGATGTAAATAAGAGCAGATTTTTATTTTTGTACTGGAAGAATAAATCACTTTAAATGAATCCTGCTGCTGTGCTGGTGTCAGAGATTTTATACACACACACACACACACACACACACACAGAGTTCTATGTTATATAAAGTCTCTAAATAGTTTGTCATGGTCAAAGTTGATCTGAGGTTTTTCAGTTTCTCAGTTTCTGCTGCATCAGCAGAACCAGGTAACGTTCAGAGTGTGTGATGTAAGAGTGTTTGATTACACTGACAGGTGTGTGTGTGTGTGTGTGTGTGTGTGTGTGTGTAGCTACAGTGTAATGTAGGTCAAAAGTACAGACTGTAAATCAACTGGTGCTGTCATCAGACCACATGATCAGAGACTGAGTTTATAAAAATAAATTCAAAAACGAGGCGTCTGCAAATCCCTCAAAGCGCAACATGCAACATTTTTAAAATCTGCACAAATTTATTTCAATAAACTTTTGCAAAACAATAAAATAAAAGTAAACCTCTAAGTTTAAGATAAGGACACTTTAGGGTTAAAAGGAAAATGGTTAAAAGAATGAAAATAAAAAACAGAAATTTAGTAAATGACAGTGAAATATCAGAATTATTTTATTGTCATTGCACAGTGAACAAGGAAACTGAGCAGCATCTGTGAATCACTCAGTAAAATATGAAAATATATTTAAATGTATTAGAAAAATAACTGTTAAAAAAGTAACAGGCAGAAGTGCAAAAAACAAGTGTTCAAAATATAAATAGAAAATGTACAAAAAGAGAAAGTGTATGTACATGAACAGTGTTTGAATTATTGCACAAACCTAATTAAGGAGGGGGGGGGGGGTTACGGTAAGATCCCTGTGGCCCTCACCTGGTCCAGGGGGCGGGGCTTTCTACCCAGAGACAGCCAATGACTGTCAAGCAAGTCTCTGTTTTAGAAGGAGAGACTGCGCATGCGTGACTCGTCAGGTGAGCTCCTGCAGGTGGAAGCTGGATGAAGGATGGATGTGTTTACCTGTGGAAACGCACGTGGCGTGTCTTTGTTTCCCCACTGTGGATTATTCTGTTTGTTTGTTTGTTGTCGCGTGAATTTTAAGTTTTTTTAACGTGGAAGTTTCCCCGCATCAGCCTGAGGAGGAGGAGGAGGCTCCGCGTGGACACAGGTAAGATCTGCTCACCTGAGCTCAGCTGACGTCAACACGTGGTTCATCAGAGTCAGAGAATAAGAATGAAAACAAAAACTTTTCTGTCACTCATGGTTAGTGAAGATATTTATGAACAAACAACTGTGTTTACTCTTTTTACATCAACAACAGAAACTTCAGATGTGAGCCTGAACATTTTTTATACACACACACACACACACACACACACACACACACACAGCCATAGAAGCCCATTTCTGCCAATTTATAACAACAAACAAACAACAGACTTTTTTTTGTCTCTATTAAGTCTAAATTTTGAGACAAAAGTCAAACTTATTACTTAAAAGTCACAATTTGAGATAAAATATCAGATTCTTGAGATAAAAAGTTGAAATCATTGGGAAAAAAGTCAAAATTTCTATTTAAAAAAGTTAAAAATTTGTGATAGGACCTTTTATGTTTTTAGATAAAGTCAGAAATTGAAATAAAAAGCCGAAATTTTGAGATAAAATATCAGAATTGTGAGATGAAAATTTGAATTTATGTGGAAAGAAACCTAGATTTTCAGATTAAAAAGTCAAAAATGTGAGATTAGAAATCAAAATTTGAGTTAAAAGTCAAATTTTCTAGATAAAATATCAGATTCTTGAGATAAAAAGTTGAAATCATTGGGGAAAAAAGTCAAAATTTCTATTGAAAAAGTTAAAAATTTGAGATAGGACAATTTTTTTTAGATAAAGTCAGAATCTGAAATAAAAAGCTGAAATTTTGAGATAAAAATTTGTTTTCATGTGGGGAAAAAAACCTAGATTTTCAGATAAAGGTGAAAAATATGAGATTACATATCAAAATTTGAGGTAAAAAGTCAAAATTATTAGTTAAAAAGTCAAATTTTCTAGATAAAATATCAGTTTCTTAAGATACAAAGTTGAAATCAATGGGGGAGAAAGTCAAAATTTCTATTGAAAAAGTTAAAAAATTTGAGATAAGGCAATTTGTTTTTAGATAAAGTCAGAATTTGAAAAAAAAAGCTGAAATTTTGAGATAAAATATCAGAATTGTGAGATGAAAATTTGAATTTATGAGGAAAAAAACCCAGATTTTCAGATTAAAAAGTCAGGAATTTGAGATTACATAACAAAATTTGAGGTAAAAAGTCAAAATTATTTGTTAAAAAGTCAAATTTTCTAGATAAAATATCAGAATTTGAAGATAAAAAGATGAAATCATTGTGGGAAAAAACTCCAGGTGAAACTACTCAGAGTTGATCGAACAAACTCAAATCAGCTGGAACAGAAAACTCAGAGTTTTCTATCTCAGAGAAGATCAACTCAGAGTTCAGGGTTTAACTCAGTTTGTTAAACCTGCTTCGTGAAACAGACACGGACGGAAATTCTGAGATTAAAAAAGACAAAATTTCCAGATAAAAAGTCAAATTCTGAGATAAAAAGACAAATTCAGAGATAAAAAGTCAAAATTTCTGGATAAAAAGTCAAATTCCGAGATAAAAAGTCAAAATTTCTGGATAAAAAGTCAAATTATGAGATTAAAAGACAAAATTTCCAGATAAAAATTCAAATTCTGAGATAAAAAGTCCAATTTCTGGATAAAAAGTCATATTCCGCCCTCTGCTTCCCCGTTGCCATGGTGACTCGTTGAATCGGGGCTCCACTAATGCTGTCTTTTTACAGCGGTGGTGCTTAACTCCAGGTGAAACTACTCAGAGTTGATCAAACAAACTCAAATCAGCTGGAACAGAAAACTCAGAGTTTTCTATCTCAGAGGAGATCAACTCAGAGTTCAGGGTTTAACTCAGAGTTTGTTAAACCTGCTTCGTGAAACGGACCCCAGGTGCTGCAGGATTCAGTCCCGTGTTAACTGCATCCTCAGTCGACCTGTTGGCCCGGAAACAAACTGGTCAGATTATGATCACGGTGGTCGCCCCCTGATACCCCAGAGGTATGAGAGCCTGAAGGGGGCGCTACCATAACTGTAACAGTGTGTGTGTGTGTGTGTGTGTGTGTGTGTGTGTGTGTGTGTGTGTGTGTGTGTGTGTGTGTGTGTGTGTGTGTAATGTGATGCTGTTGTTTACTCTGACCTCAGCTGTTCTTCATCCTGTCCTCTGAAAACAGCACACACTGTATATTCATCTGTGTGTGTGTGTGTGTGTGTGTGTGTGTGTGTGTGTGTTTACAGCACAGTTTGCACGTGTTAAAACTGAACTTAACGATCTTTTACACATCTCTAACACGGCTGCGTGTGATTGGCTGACACGTGGCGTTTTGATTTGGCGTCAGATTCCTTCGATTGGGTTCAGACAGGAAGGAGGTCAAAGGTCAGACACCTGGAGCTCGTTTTACCGAGGCGCAGTGAACGCACCATGAGACACACAGCAGAGTTAAAACCAAACTTTTATTATTTGATTAGTGATTAATGAATATCAGTGATTAATGAAGAGATTAGAGTCTGAAACACACACGGGGACAGGAACTGGACTTCATAGAAAGACCTTCAAAATAAGAGTCAGGGCTCAGGTTACAGATTCCTGGAAGAGACAGAGGGACAGCTGGACGGACAGACGAGCCGCAGGAATCTGAGCGAGAATCTGAGCGAGAATCTGAGGCTGATGCACCGACTGTAAATAAACACACACAGGACGGTGTCAGAGCAGCGCCACCTGCAGGCTGCACACAGCATCAGGTCACTTTGTCCCAGAGAAACTGCAGAAATAAACGTCTTCGTCCTGATCCATGTTCAGGTTCATCCTCCTGAGATCAACACCTGCTGCTTCAAGTAGAGCTGAAGGATTTTAGAAAAAGATCTAATTATGATTTTTCTGGCAGATTTTGTGATCTCAATTCTATTTACAATTTTATTTAAATCAAGCTTTAGTGAAGTTTTCCCAAAGTCCTGCAGAGAATTACATCAAACCATCAAAACATCAAAAGTTTTTACTGTAATACAAGGATGAAAATGATCAATATTTAAGTTGAAAAGTGGAAATTTAGAAAAATAAAGATAAAATTCTGAGACAAAAAGTCAAAATTTTGAGATAAAAAATCCAAATTTTATGTAATTAATCCAACATTATGTGAAAAAAGTCTAAACTTTCACATTGAGGGTCAAAATTTTAAGACGAAGGCAAATGTCTGAGATAAAAAGTCACATTTTTGAGATTAAGCATCAAAATTCTGAAATAAAGGCAACATTTGAGATAAAAAGCGGAAATTTTGATATAAAAATTCAAAATTCTAATATTTAAGTCGAAACTATAAGAAATTAAAACAACATAAATAGATAAAAGGCTAAACTTAGAAAAAAAAGAGAAGATTTTGAAATAAAAAGCCAAATTTTGACTTTTCTTAAACCCTCAGTCAAACTCCTCTAAAACTGAGTCTGAACTTTAAATACGACTCTCACTATTTTTAAACTGGACTTTTTAATTTTTGTTTTAGTTTTAACAACTGAAGAACAAAAAGAGCATCTTTGACTCTTAACTTTTAAAAACAATTGAGTGCAAAATAACTGTTTTATGTTAAAAAAGATAAAATACAAAACACTTAAAAAAATATATTAAATAAGTGATAATAAGAAAAATGAGATTCAACAATCCCAAAGAAAAAAAGTAATTTTTCCAACAGTTTTATACTTAAACACGTATGTGTGAAACAGCTGACACTAAAGATCCTGGGTCAGTCAGGAGCAAAAACATTAGTTTTGGTGAAAACATGATCGAGATGTTTGAAATCATGATTTCTATCAGAAAACGATAAATCTTTCAGCTTCAAGTATCAGAAACTTCACTGCAGCTCTGTCTTTATTCCTCTTTTTTTCTAATTAATCCTCCTCTCTGATTGGTGGAGGTTTACAGGCTGATCCTGGGCTGTGATTGGCTGCAGGCTGAGTGGAATAAAAGTGAATGTGTGCATTGATTTAAGGAAACATTTATTAATAACTGAACCTGTGATCAGCTGTTTGTGTCTGCGCCGCAGCAGCTGATGCATTCAGGGAACCAGACTAATGCAGGAAATTATCAGTTTCTTACTTTTGATGCTGAGTTTCTGCTTCATTAAACATCTGAATGTAAATGAGTCTTTTCTTATGGGACACACTGTAAAAAAATCACTGTAAAATAAAGTTAACATTCTGGCATTATTATGTCACTCTATTAAAAAAATTATGTTTCTTATCCATGTATTTTTTTATGTCTTTTTAAACTTAATTTATATATTTTTATATCTTAAATTTGTGTGTTTTCCACATTTATGGTGCATGACGGCTCTACAGGAGAATTATACCATCACAGTATTCACAGTAAAGACTTTTCTATTCTATTCTATTCTGTGTGTCTGGGAAAAATAGAAAAATCTCACTCATAAATCAATAAATAATAAGTCAACATTCTGAATATTTTTATTTTCCAACACATTTTTGATTTGTTCTTTGTTTTTTTTACATAAAAACATTAAAACAGATAAAACAGTAAAACACTGATAGAAAATATAAAAATGTTTCTTTTAAACAACACAAACAAGATTCAACTGTTTGTAGAAAAATCAGACAAACAGCTGATGGACGGCTCCTCTGTGCACACACACACACACACACACACACACACACACACACAAGCACGCACACACACGCACGCACACACACACACACACTCTTTTTCTGGTAAAAGTGATAAAATCAGGTGCAGTTTTCAGTAAATAGCCTCGTCCATGTTGTCGTCACTGTCTCCTCCAAACTCCTCCCCGTTGTCAAAGTACGACATGACGTAGTCCGTCTCCTACACACACACACACACNAGTACAACCTTTAACTAAAGCAGAGACGCCTGACAGACACAGAGCAGGGCATCAGTACAACCTTTAACTAAAGCAGAGACGCCTGACAGACACAGAGCAGGGCGTCAGTACAACCATCAACTAAATCAGAGACGCCTGACAGACGCAGAGCAGGGCGTCAGTACAACCATCAACTAAAGCTGAAACGCCTGACAGACACAGAGCAGGGCGTCAGTACAACCATCAACTAAAGCAGAGACGCCTGACAGACACAGAGCAGGGCGTCAGTACAAACATCAACTAAAGCAGAGACGCCTGACAGACACAGAGCAGGGCGTCGCCTGACAGACACAGAGCAGGGCGTCAGTACAACCATCAACTAAAGCAGAGACGCCTGACAGACACAGAGCAGGGTTTTCATTGTTTACAGGTAGCTACATGTGGAGGTTCTTTTTTATCCAGGTGTCCAAAAGTTTAAACAGAAATGTAAAACTGTAAAAAACTGAATCTAATGTATTTATTAAGAATGCTTGAATCTGATTGGCTAAGGCCATCACTGCACTGATGATGTCACACAGATGTTAGTATAGAGACTCTGGGTTTTATGTTTTAGATCCAGAAGAAAAACGTGTGTGTTAGAGTGTGTTAGAGTGTGTGTGTGTGTGTTAGAGTGTGTGTGTGTGTGTTAGAGTGTGTGTGTGTGTGTTAGAGTGTGTGTGTGTGTGTGTGTGTGTTAGAGTGTGTGTGTGTGTGTGTGTGTGTGTGTTAGAGTGTGTGTGTTAAAGTGTGTGTGTGTGTTCTCACCTGTTGGTGCAGGTTTTCTGACCCGTAGCTCTTTGGGGAACCTCCTCCAGTCTGAAACATCAACACACACAGTTACACTCCTGTAAACCACACACACACACACACTCTCACACACACACACACACACACACACACACACACACACTGTGATGATGAAGATGATGAAGAGTCAGACCTGGAGTCCAGTCCGTAGTCGGGTCGTTCTGCTCGTTCTGGTGATATTTATCTGAATATCTCTCCACATCTGACAGGAAACACACAAGACTTTCACAATAAAGCTCCTGCAGCTCAGTTTATCACCTGAGTGTGTGTGTGTGTGTGTGTGTGTGTGTGTGAGTGACCTCTGACCTCTGACAGCAGCAGCTGGTTGGATGAAGAACGGCAGCGTCTTCATGGCTCCTCTAAACTCTTGTTTCAGCGCCAGCAGATACTCCGCCTCCTCGCCAACCGTCAGGGGGAGGGGCTTCTGCTCCATCGCCTGCATCACACACACTCAGAGTAAACTACAAGTCCCAGAATGCTCGGCTCCCTCGCCTTGTTTATGATGGTGTGTTTAGGTTTAGAAAACTAACGTGTGTGTGTGTCTTTCTTACAGGATACACAGGTGTGGGCTGTTGGATGGACGGCGGTAAACTCTCTCCTCTGTTGATCCCGATGGCCTCCACGCTGAAGCTCATCAGCCTGAGGCCACGCCCCCGACCTCGACCCGCCATCAGCTCCTGGATCAGACGAGTCAGAGCAGACGACGAAGACCAGAAGAGAGCGGACCAGACTGGATCAGGGCGAGGGGCAGAGGTGAATCTGGACCAATCAGAGAGCAGAACATTAAACACACACACACACACACAAACAAGCGTGTTTCTGTCCTGACAGTTTCACTAAAATGTCAATGAAAGAAATCTTAGTGGATTAACACAATAACAGAAACAACAAAGTCTGAGGAAAACAAGAGCTTCATGATTTATAAACCAGTCAAAAACAAACTTAAAGTCCTTGTTTGCCTCTTGAAGATATTTTGCAGTAAAGCTGATTCTTAATCTGATTTATTTAGTTTCACAAAACAACAATTAAGTGTCAAGAAGTGACCAGATAATTCAGCATCAAGAAATAATGAAATTATCACTAAATATATTTTTTTCCTGCTGTGACATTGATGCACTTTCATATCAAACAGCCTGAGTTCACCTCTGATGTTTTTCTAAATATGTAATAACTGTTCACAAATCAACAGTTTTTAAACAGAAGAACACAGCAGCATGAGTTCATGCAGGTTTAGTGAGTGTTGTTGTTTTTTCAGAATCTCTTTTACTTTCTTTATCACTTTATTTCTATCAAATTTGGAGCCAGTTCACTGAAGCCAAGAGGAGAAATGAGGAAAGTTTATTACAGTTCATCTGATGCATTTACTGTGATATTTAGGACCAAACTGTAACAAACCTGTGTAAATGAAGCGTAAACATTTGCGGAATAGTTACTGATTTATTCTGTTTATTTATAAAGTTGAGCCGGTGTCAGAAAATGTGTTTCCATAACTTTTGCATTAACTGATTATTATAGAAGAGGAAACATTTTCTGTCAGTTTCACAGGCTGAAAATATGAGTTATTACCCATAGATATTTATAAATTAGAGACTTATTAATTGTTTTTATATGGGTCAATGTCAAAAAGAGGGTCTAAAAACGTATTTTTAAAAAGTTCTTTGAAAATGGATAAAAACATATTTCTGAGAGAAGAATTATGTTTTCTAACAGATTTCAGTAGTTGACCAACATTTCAAAGTTTTTAGCTTCATTATTTTTTAGTATTTTTAATTTGAGCACCCAAAAATGTCAGGTGGTGCAACCAAATATATGAAAATATATTTATATGTTCCTGTTATTTTTTCTGTGTGAAATTATTGGCAAGTATCTCTCAAGTGTCTGTAGTGACTCTTACATTTTCATTTTGTGTGTTTCATTTCTTTTATTTGTGAATAAGATCAATAATTTGATGTTAAAATAACATTTCACATTATTACATTGGTTGTACCACCTGACATGGAAATTGTTCCAGTCACCAATGAAGTGAAAAAANACTTTTCCACTTGGTCACAAATGTCATTTGGGCTCCTCTGGCTGATGCAGTTTCCTGTTTCCTGTTTTATTCTCTTCACTTTAAAATAAAAGTCTAATGTTACGGTTGCACCACCCTGACATTTGACAAGGTGAAAATTACGGGACAAAAGTTTTTTACATTTCTCAACAGCTTTAAAATTCTTTTTATTTGCAAAGAATGTTTTATTTAAAAAGGTTGAAGCATAAAATAATGCCACTGTATTTTTAATTTCCATTTACAATAACTGACATTCAATTTTTAGAGTTTAATTACTGTGGATACTTGTCAGGACGGTTGCACCACCTGACATTTTGGGGGTTTGAGGAACCAAAACACAAAAAAACATGTTATATTTTAATAGTTTAAAGATGTGTTCAAATAACACAGGTTTCATAGAATAAAGAAATACATGTGATGAAATACTCAATTCATGATGGAAGGAAATATTGCACTCGGACACAAAAAAAGGGGACGTCACCTCATTGACCCTTATATATTTATTTATAAATAAAAAGTTTATTTATTGTTTGTTTTTATCTTTGTGTGTTTTTACCTATTAGCATCTGTTAGCATCGTTAGCTCTGTCTCATTAAAGTCCGTTTGTTTGAACTTTAAATATAAAGTTTTAACTCTCTCACCTTCAGTGAATCCGCTCAGGTCAAACTTTCTCTTCTCATCTTCTCATTTTAACATTAAAGACAGAAAAACACTGAAAAATCACAAAAATCCTCCGGAAACGTCTTTGTTTACATCAGCGCGCGCCATCAGCTCCCGCTTCTTCTTCGCGGGTTCTTTTCAGCAGCAGCAGCTCAGAGGGAACTCACAGCGACAGCGACACCAACAGGCCGAGAGGAGAACAGCAGGAAAAACTAAAGACACCAAGTGTTCACAGAATGAGCTACTGAGCTCAAAAATCACTGAAATATAACTCAACAAGCAATGGATGTTAAAAAAATAAATCTTAACATTTATTCATGACTAGACCTGTGTATTTTTTAAAAAAATATTTTTTAATTAATTCACAATTATTAATGAGAAATTGGTATTGAACATACTGTACACTTTTTTTTCAACACAAAATACATGTAAAATAAAATAAAACAGTTCCAGAAACAAAACAAGACAAGACAATAAACCCCCCACCCCAACCTAGAACACATGGTGTCACTCCTCTGCAATATATATAGATATATATATTAAAAAAAATAATAATGATAATAATAATAAAAATATATAGTAATGATAATTACAAACACATTATTGTTCAGAGAGTGTCAGTTAAAATAATTAAATAACTCCTTCGGTTTCCCTCGTCTATACAATATCCGGTAAAGTTTCAAGTCCGTTTAAGTATTTCAATACTGGATCCCAGGTGCTATGAAATTTGTCCCTGGTTCCTCTCAGTGAATATTTGATCTTTTCTAATTGTATGAACCGTAACAAGTCGCTGAGGCACAGGGATGCTTTGGGTGGGCTTGGTGACTTCCAGTGTAGAAGTATTCTTCCATGTGCAAGCAGACCTGTGTATTTTATTTAATTTTTTGTTGGTTTGTTTGTTCTTCCTTTCCCTGATGTTTTCAGTTCCTTTGTATAGTCTGAAATGTTTGCACTAAATTGTCTTCATAAAATGTAATCGCCAGATTTTGTGAATGAATTTTAAAAAAAGTGATAAAATGTTTTTAAAAACAGTGTTTAAAGCCTGTATAAAATTATATAATATATAAATAGAGAAAATGAATAAAAGAAAGTATAATAAATGAACAAATTTTTCCACAACTTAGTACAAATGAAATAAAATGTGCAGAGGCGAAACTCTTCATTAAACAAGGATTTAACCCTCTGATGAATCATGAATTATTAAAGTCAGTGTCTGGATTTTTCCTTTGAGTGTTTTTATTTGTCTTAAAGCATGAAAAAAAAGTTTTTTCTTCAAATATTTGTCACAGAACATTCAACATAAAAAAGAGTGAAATTAATGTAAACATAACTATTTTTTTGTTTGACTTCCTTTCTTTTTTTTTGGTAATTTCATGAATAATCTTTTTTTAATGCTTTGTGAAACATTTTAAGTCTCTTTCATCCATTTTAACACTAAATAATTTATACTTATTACACTGTTTTACCCTCAAATGTTTGTCTATAACATTTTTTTAAATATATATGTTTGGAAAAAGAATTGAAAACATTTTTTCAGGCCCTAAGAAGAATAAAAATATCCTGACACAGACTAATATGAATTTCCACCACATGAACCATTGAATTTAGGAGGAAATAAGTTTTAAATAGGTGTAACTGTAGAGACCACTATGACCACAGGGTTAAAACAATATGAACAAAACGTACATGAAAAATAACAGAGGTGGCAAAACACTGTATTAAAAAATGTTAATATGTCCCCTTGTCCCTCAAATTTTTATTACACATATATGTAATAAACCTTGTATATATATATATATATATTTTTTTTTTTTTTTCAAGCTAAACTGCAGATTCTGTTGCTCAGGTTTTGTTTGGGGTTTGTCGATTCAAATAAAGATTTTAATTAAATAAAAAAAGAAATATTTGACTTTTATCTGCACGTTATCTGTCACAGAGCTTTAAAGTGAAACATCATCAACATTATTTCTCCTCATTTCTCCCTCTCAGCTGTCCCCCCCCCCCCCCCCCCCCCCCCCCCCCCCCCCCCCCCCCCCCCNACGCTCTGTGTGTGTGTGTGTGTGTGTGTGTGTGTGTGTGTGTGTGTGTGTGTGTGTGCGCTCTTGAACTTGAGCTTTGATAAAGAGGCCTCTCCACTGAGTGTGTGTGTGTGTGTGTGTGTGTCAGTTAACATAACAGAGGAGATAGTCTACCTCAAATTAAATTAAAAGTCATTTATAAATTCCTGGTCCAACTTGATTCTTACACTCACAACTTTTTCACGCATAATTGGGAAATTGGGAGTCCGACTACGGACTGTCTGTCTTGACTCCCGTCTCTTCAATGTCGTCTAGTTCTGAGACCTCCCAGTCTGATCTGAGACCTGGTGACTCTGGGGGGTCAGACCAGACTCTGGACCAGACTCTGGGGGGTCAGACTAGACTCTGGACCAGACTCTGGGGGGTCAGACCAGACTCTGGACCAGACTCTGGGGGGTCAGACTAGACTCTGGACCAGACTCTGGGGGGTCAGCCCAGACTCTGGACCAGACTCTGGGGGGTCAGACTAGACTCTGGGGGGTCAGAGTCCAGGTTCCTTGAAAAAGTCTCCTGGAGTCTTGAAGTTTTGGTCTGACGGTTTTAGAAAGTTTCCAGGTTTTGATGCATCAGGAGTTTCTGCCAGTTAAAAATATCAAAACTAAAATCTGGATTTATTGAGATGTATTTTTTTCAAAGTCCAAATTCTGAGATTCATAGTCAACATTTATTTAAACAATATTTTAATAATTTTTTACCATAAAATTTAAAAACACAATTAACATAAACTACAGCAATGACAATCTGTACTGCTGTATTATATAATATGATATAACAATAGTGATTAAAGCTATAATGATAAAACATACATACAAAGACAGAGAAATATATAAAAATTAATGAAATAAAAAATCAACCAACAGAAACAGAAATAAAGGCAGAGAAAGGCAAAACTTTGACTCTTTATATCAGATTCTTTCCCCACAATTGACTTTGTTGCATCTCAACTTTTCGTCTCATAATTTGGACTTTTTTTCATAAATACTTGATTTTTTCTTTTAGTTTTGACTTTTATCTCCAAATTTTTGACTCAAGAAAAAAAGTCTCATTTTTATTTTTTGAACTGGCACAAATGGGCTTCCGTACTGTTCTGTGTGTGATGTGTTAAACTCACTGATGAGAGAAAGTTAGAAACAAACTTTACAAACTTCTGTTGCCTGATGATGTCACCACCAATCAGCTGATCATTAACACTGAAGAGATGAGTCAGCAGTTTTAATTAGCTCCAATTAGAGACAGATAATTATGTGTGTGTGTGTGTGTGTGTGTGTGTGTGTGTGTGTGTGTGAGGGGGGGGTGAAGTTTGGTTCCCATGATTGAACCTTCCTCATTTTTCATCATCATCATCATCATCATCATCAGTCTGATCACGTCTGTGACGAAGAGTCGCCGTCTGCTCCCTGTGTGTGTGTGTGTGTGTGGTGGGGGGGTCAGTATTTTGGGGGTTTTGATAAAATATGTGAAGTTCACGGTCAGGTTTGGGCGTGCGACAATGAGCCACAGAGACAGAGCGAGGGAGGGGGCGGAGCTTCAGGGCCTGAACTCAGAGTCTCATGACCTTCAGGGGCCGAGGTCACGTCTGACGGAGGGGGGGTGCGTTCAGGGGATTTAGAGGGCAGGTCAGAGTGTGTGAGTGTGTGGGGGGGGGTAGGTCTGTCTGCTCCTGTGTTTTAGATGACCCCCCCCCCCCCTGAATAATGAGGACCCAGATGGGAGTCGAGGTTTTAATCCAGAACGAGTCGACGAGGACTCAACGTGAACTGATCAGCTGATCGGAGTTTACTCATCACTGGGGGGGGGGGTCTGTGTGGGTCTGTGTGGGTCTGTGTGGGTCTGTGCGGGTCCTGGTTCTGATCCACATCAAACCACAAAAACAGAAAAAACTGATCTGAACTGAGGAGAAACCGTTTTATTCCAAACAACATTTTCAATAAGATTAAACTTTTTTTCGTCTCCATCTGTTTGATGAATCTCATAATAAACAGATTTTAAAGATATTTATCAAAAAGACTCAACCAAATCAATAATAAATGACATCTTTGTGACAAAGTTTATCATGATAAAACTTAATTTATCCATGTTGGAGATAAACATAATCACTCATATCTGACCAGGACGATTAATTATGAGGTTTAACTTCCCGTCTATGGACAAGTTTCTGGTAGGACTGAGAAATTAATCACAATCAATTTAAATCTGAATCTGTCCTGCTGTAATATCCTAATATTCTTTTGCAAACTGGTTAGAAAATTGGGAGAACATTTCAAAAAAGGACGAAAGAAGGTTAAAGAAGTGGCAAAAATGACTAAAGGAAACAAAAAATGGCAAGAAAGTTTTGAAAAATTGTCAAACGTGACACAAAATGGTTAAAAAGTGGCAAAGAAAGACAGAAAATAGATTAAAAATGGACTAAAAGCAACGAAAATTGGCAAAGAAAGTTTGGATAAAACCAAGAAAAAAGTCAGGAAGAAGCAAAAAAAGAGAGAAAAGTGACTTAAATGGGAAAAAAAACAGTCATGAGTTACAGAAATAAATGTCTTGGGATGTTTTCACAGCATAATTAATGTCAAAGTTCGTTTATTACAAGTGTTTGTTTATAACACATAAGAAGAAATGATCTCAAGCTTAATCATAAACTTCTTCAAGAATCAATAAGAGGATTCGTATCAATTAAATCTTATTAATTTACATTTCTAATAAAAGTACAGCTGAGTTTAACAACATTGAATTATTTTTAAGAATAAAAGTGTCTCTGAGCGTCTGCCCTGAGGAACACCACCAGATAAAAAAGATTTTTTATCTTTGAGATTTAAGGACGAGCAGAAAAACTGAAAGTTAATAAAGAGTCAGTGATGAGTTCAGGGACCAGTTCGTGCAGGAACAAACAGTTTCAGGAGAGAAACGGAGGAAGAATAAGTCGATGTCACTCGTGTTAGAGGTGTGTTCAGGTGAAAATGGAAAAGAGAGTTTCAGGTTTTATCTCAGGAAGATTAAAGTCTGGAAGAGAAACGAGGCTGAAAGTTTTATCGTTTTCTGATTTAAATCATGATTTCAAACATCACGATCGTGTTTTCACCAAAACTGTAATTTTTTTGCTCCTGACTGACCCAGGATCTGTAGTGTCAGCTAAACACACGTGTTTAAGTATAAAACTGTTGGAAAAATTCCCTTTTTCCTTGGGATTGTTGAATCTCGTTTTTCTTATTATCACTTATTTGATTTAGTTTTTTTTAAATTGTTTTATCTTTTTTAACATAAAACAGTTATTTTGCACTCAATTGTTTTTAAAAGTTAAGAGTCGAAGATGCTCTTTTTGTTCTTCAGTTGTTAAAACTAAAACTAAAATTAAAAAGTCCAGTTTAAAAATAACAAGAGTCGTATTTAAAGTTCAGACTCAGTTTTAGAGGAGTTTGACTAAGGGTTTAAGAAAACTCAAAATTTGGCTTTTTATCTCAAAATCTTCTTTTCTTTTTTCCAAATTTTGCCTTTTATCTATTAATGTTGTCTTTATTTCATATGGTTTCGACTTAAATCTTAGAATTTTGACTTTTTATGTCAATATTTCAGCTTTTTATCTCAAATGTTGCCTTTATTTCAAAATTTTGATGCTTAATCTCAAAAATGTGACTTTTTATCTCAGACATTTGTCTTTATCTTAAAATTTTGACCCTTAAAGTGAAAGTTTAGACTTTTTCACATTATGTTGGATTAATTACATAAAATTTGGATTTTTTTTTAAATTTCAAAATATTGACTTTTTGTCTCAGAATTTTGTCTTTATTTCTCAAAATTTCCACTTTTTAACTTAAATATTGACCTTTATATCTAAAAGTTAAAAATAATTCTTACCTTCATTTTTATCCTTGTGTTACAGTAAAAACTTTTGATGTTTTGATGGTTTGATGTAATTCTCTGCAGGACTTTGGGAAAACTTCACTAAAGCTTGATTTAAATAAAACTGTAAATTGAATTGAGATCACAATATCTGCCAGAAAAATCACAATTAGATCTTTTTCTAAAATTGTTCAGCCCTGATTCAGAACCTCTGAGACCTGGTTCTGGTCCAGTTCAGGCTCAAACCAACGACTTACATCAGGAACTTTAGTGAAACTGTCAGATAAAGTTTTCAGAGGAGGAAACAAACATTCAGAGAAACTTTAAAGTCAGAGAAACTTAAGTTTGGAGCCTGAAGGTTTTTGAGAGTTTGAGGAAAAACTTGAACTTGAACTTGACAACGAGACAGAAACGATGATGAAGGTGGAGCAGCTGCAGGACGATGAAGACTTTCTCTGTTTCTGGGGGTGTTTTTTGTTGGGGGGGTTTGTTGTGTCTGAGTCTCACTTTTGTTTCCTTATTGTGGTCATTCATGGTGAGGTTAGAGGGGGGGTGTCCCGGTGCTCCTCCTCCTCCTCCTCCTCCTCCTGCTGCTGGCGGCGGCGTCTGGTCTCCTCCCACATGAGGACGAGGAGCAGCTGGAGCAGAGGAGGATCTGGGGGGTCGTGTGGGAAAGTCTGAAGTTCAAGTTGAAGCAGAGACGATGTGTTCACTGAACATCTGTGAACTTGAACGTCTGTTTATGGGTCAATGACAAAAAGAGGGTGTAAAAACATATTCAATTTTTCAAGAAACTTTTACCTATTTTTGTATAAAGACTCTCTTCTTAATACAAAAGATTGTCTAAAGTCATCAACTGGTTGTAAAGTTTCAAAAATCCAAGTAATAAAAAATCATAAAAATTAAACTCGTGGGTTTTTACAGTCCACCTCGTTGGTTTATATACTTTTATATAAATATACAAGGACAATAAAAAAGAATGTGAAATTATTGGCAAGTATCTCTCAAGTGTCTGTAGTGACTCATACATTTTCATTTTGTGTGTTTCATTTCTTTTATTTGTGAATAAGATAAATAATTTGATGTTAAAATAACATTTCACATTATTACATTGGTTGTTCCACCTGACATGGAAATTGTTCCAGTCACCAATGAAGTGAAAAAACCTTTTTTATCAGTATTTCAGAGAAATCTACAAACTTTTCCACTTGGTCACAAATGTCATTTGGGCTCCTCTGGCTNTTTTTAATTTCCATTTACAATAACTGACATTCAATTTTTAGAGTTTAATTACTGTGGATACTTGTCAGGACGGTTGCACCACCTGACATTTTGGGGGTTTGAGGAACCAAAACACAAAAAAACATGTTATATTTTAATAGTTTAAAGATGTGTTCAAATAACACAGGTTTCATAGAATAAAGAAATACATGTGATGAAATACTCAATTCATGATGGAAGGAAATATTGCACTCAGACACAAAAAAAGGGGACGTCACCTCATTGACCCTTTAACTTATTCATGATAATAATGATATTGATTCAGTCTGAGGTTTAGTGAAATTCAAAGACGTAAAGGTTCAGTTAAAAGTTAGTCCCTGGTTCATTTTCTTCTCCACACCCATTTGACTACATTTCCCATGAATCTTTGCTTAAAAAAAGTCCCAACCCCTGAACTTTCTCAGCCAAAATCCTCCCTCACTCGTTTAATCATTTCCAAAAAAGTTTGTTTTTTTGTGTATGTGTGAAGGGAGGTGTTATCATGTCAAATAAAAACAAACAGAATAAAGTTTTAACATTTAAAACTTTATTCTGTTTAAAAGGAGTTTTTTCCCTGAAGAGACCAAACAGTTTCTGGTCAGTCCTGCTCCTTTGTGGGTTCAGACAAAACTCAAGTGTGTATACTTGGTGTTTATTTATTATTTAGGGCTCGATTAAAACAGAAAAAATGTAGAATATTTTGTTGAGTTTTTGGAGAAAGCAAAGTTGATTTTCAGGAGAATAAACGTGATGTTAAACTTTTGTGTTTTCCACTCAGTTAACGTATGTTGTTGATGTCACTCACGATACATTCAGGTGCTCCGGGAAACTTGAGAATCTGATGATTATGCCAGTTTTCAGGTTTTGGATTGGACAAATGGTTCGTGAATGACAATCATTTAAAAACAGGTATTTTTTTACCAAAGGCTTAAACATGTTCAAATATTTATTATAAGAAAGTTTCCTGTGAAGGCGTCAGGATTTACCATGAAAATATTTGAGACTTAAAATTGAGACTGAGTTAGAAAAGGTTAGAAAACGCTGCTCTGATCTTTATAAAGTGGAATAAACGTGGATTAATCTCTGTTTAGTTTTATTAAACTTTGAATTGAAAACATTTTTATGAAAGGATTAAAGAAGAAAAACACAGGAATAAAAGATGAAGAGTGTAAATCAGAGAGTCGTGTTTGTTAAATGTCCTCAGCTCAACTTTATTTATGACTTTATTCAGAAAAGCAGTGAGAGCCTGTGACATCACACTCTGAGAGGTCAGAGGTCACCTGACTGACCCCCCCCCCCCCTTTTATCCGTCTGTTTGCTCTCTCATCTGCTCTGAGAGCTTTTTTTGTGTGTGGGGGGGGGCTTTAAATTGAGCTGTCAATCAAAGTGGAGCAGATTTCCAGAGCAGGAAAAAAAACATGAGAATAATTTTAAATTTACTTCATCAAACCTGCTGTGTTTCAGGCTTTTATTTTGAAGGACTCAGAAATACATCATCATATATTTAAATGTCAAATATCTCAAAGGGGTCGTAAATATCCTATTTATTTATTTTCAGTGTTAAAGTGTATATTAAGTGTTTGTGTCTTACAATTCTTCATATGAGCCACATTCAACTAACAAAAGCACTAAAAAGTGTTTTATTTAAAGTTAATGTAAGAGAAAAATGACGTCTCAATACTTGTAAGAAGTAAAAAGACAAAAAATGCTGATGAGGTAAAAGAAAAGGTCTAATCAGGGTTCTTAAAATGAGAATTTTTTAATACAAGAAACTTTTCTCTTTTCCTAATTAAATCATTTTTTTCTTTAAATATCTTTAAATGAGACATTTTTCTGGACCAGTCTGATGAATTTGGCTCATATTAAAACTAAAAAGACATTTTTCACTAGGAATAAAACAAAAGCATTTACTTAGATTTCAGATTTTGCAGCAAAAGTTTTGACTTATTTCTGATAAACTCACTGAGATTTAGGTTTTTTGGCTTTGTGGTGATTTAAAAAAACAAAGTGCAGAGACTTTTATTGTGAAATCAAACTGAAATGTTTTATTTCTTCAGTCTCTGGTGATTTTACTGATTTTGATGGTCTTGATTTTGGTTCTTGATTCATCCTCCTGATTCAAGTTCAGTCTCATTCTTTTCACCTTCATAATAAAAGCACTGAGTTTATAAATAATCCATTTTATTCATCACCTACAGCTTCATCCTCCTCATCCTCATTGGTCGTTCATCTGTGAGTATTTTCTGTCTCATCTTCAGCCTCAGATGATCTGAGGTTCATCACTAACAGCTGCATGTCTTTTATTTTGAAAGGGTGTGGATTCATTATATCTTAAAACAGAAACTTTGTTACATCTGTGTTGAAACATTCAGACTTTTCTTTCTTCAGGTTTGTCCCCTAACTTTGAGAAGTTTATCTCATAACATAAAGAATTTAATCTTGAGATCTGAAAAACAGATTTTTTTTTTCTTTCTCTGATTTTTCTGTCTCATGTTTTAACTCGTTCAGATTTGTTGAGTTTTTTCCTGATCAGTAACTAAACAGACTTCACCTGAATTATTGGTTAAAACATAAAACGATGCAAACATGAATAAAATAAGTTGATTAATGTGAGTTTGGATGAAAAAGTCGTTGTGAGTTTTTCACCTGTGAGTCCAAACTGAGGGCAAAGCGCTGACGTCGTTGTTTCTGTCTCAGGTTTGATCGCCGCCTCAGAGCTCGCCTTCATCACAGAGCCCTCTGATGTCATCGCTGTGAGGGACCGCCCCCTGATGCTGGACT
>RPOG01006017.1:9624-22808 GCA_008086565.1 Thalassoma bifasciatum
TACTCCACAATACTCTGCTAAACTCCGCAATACTCTGCAATACTCTGCTATACTCCGCAAATACTCTGCTATACTCCCCAATACTCCGCTATACTCCGCAATACTCCGCAAATACTCCGCTATACTCCACATTTCTCCGCTATACTCCGCAATACTCTGCTATTCTCAACAATACCCCACAAATACTCTGCAAATGAGTTTTTATGAGGTGGTATGAGACGTTTATGAGACGATATGAGGTGTTATGAGGTGGTATGAGGTGGTATGAGGCGATATGAGTTGTTATGAGGCGATATGAGTTGTTATGAGGCGATATAAGTTGTTATGAGGCGGTATGAGACGTTTATGAGGCGATATGAGGTGTTATGAGGTGGTATGAGGTGGTATGAGGCGTATACTCAACAATACTCCGCTATACTCAACAATACTCCGCTATAGTCAACAATACTCCGCCATACTCTGCAAACACTCCGCTATATTCGCATATGAGGTGATATGAGACGCTTATGAGACGAAAAGAGTTGTTTACTCTGCATATACTCCACTATACTCCACAATACTCCGCTATACTCTGCAATTCTCCGCATATACTCCGCTATACTCCACAATACTCCGCTATACTCAACAATACTCCACAATACTCCGCAAATACTCCACTATACTCCACAATACTCAACAATACTTCGCCTTCCTCAACAATACTCCGCTATACTCAACAATACTCCGCTATACTCTGCAATTACTCTGCCATACTCTGCAAATACTCCGCTATACTCCGCAATACTCCGCTATACTCTGCAAATACTCTGCTATACTCCACAATACTCCGCAAATACTCCACTATACTCCACAATACTCAACAATACTCCGCCTTCCTCAACAATACTCCGCTATACTCAACAATACTCCGCTATACTCATCAATACTCCACTATACTCAACAATACTCCGCTATAATCTGGAAATGCTCAACAATATTCCGTAAATACTCCACTATACTCTGCAAATACTCAAAAATACTCCGCCATCCTCTGCAAATACTCCGCTATACTCTCAAATACTCTGCTTTACTCTGCAATGCTCCGCTATACTCATCAATACTCCACTATACTCAACAATACTCCGCTATAATCTGGAAATGCTCAACAATATTCTGTAAATACTCCACTATACTCTGCAAATACTCTTCTTTACTCAATAATACTCCGCAAATACTACACTATACTCCACAATACTCCGCTATACTCCGCAATCCTCTGCTATACTCAACAATACTCCGCAATACTCTGCTATACTCAACAATACTCCACCATACTCTGCAAATACTCCACTATACTCATCAAAACTCCGACATACTCTGCAAATACTCCGCTATATTCCGCTATACTCAACAATACTCCACCATACTCTGCAAATACTCCACTATACTCATCAATACTCCGACATACTCTGCAAATACTCCGCTATATTCCGCTATACTCCACTATACTCTGCCAATACTCTGCTTTTCTCAACAATACTCCGCAAATACCCCACTATACTCCACAATACTCCGCTATACTCTGCAATTCTCTGCTATACTCCGCTATTCTCCGCAATCCTCTGCTATACTCAACAATACTCCGCAATACTCCGCTATACTCAACAATACTCCGATATACTCTGCAAATACTCTGCTATATTCCGCTATACTCCACTATACTCTGCCAATACTCTGCTTTTCTCAACAATACCCTGCAAATACTCCACTATACTCCACAATACTCCGCTATACTCAGCATACACTCCGCTATACTCCACAATACTCCGCTATACTCAACAATACTCCGCCAAACTCTGCAAATACTCCGCTATACTCTGCAATACTCCGCATATACTTCGCTATACTCCACAATACTCCGCTATACTCAACAATACTCCGCTATACTCAACAATACTCCGCCATAATCTGCAAATGCTCAACAATACTCCGACATACTCTGCAAATACGCCGCTATATTACGCTATACTCAACAATACTCCGCCAAACTCTGCAAATACTCTGCTATACTCTGCAATACTCCGCATATACTTCGCTATACTCCACAATACTCCGCTATACTCAACAATACTCCGCTATACTCAACAATACTCCGCCATAATCTGCAAATGCTCAACAATACTCCGACATACTCTGCAAATACGCCGCTATATTCCGCTATACTCAACAATACTCCGCCATACTCTGCAAATACTCCGCTATACTCCACAATACTCCACCATACTCCACCATACTCCGCTATACTCAACAATACTCCGCTATACTCAACAATACTCCGCTATAGTCAACAATACTCCGCCATACTCTGCAAATACTCCGCTATATTCGCAATACTCCACTATACTCTGCGAATACTCTGCTTTTCTCAACAATACTCTGCATATACTCCACTATACTCCACAATACTCCGCTATACTCTGCAATTCTCCGCATATACTCCGCTATACTCCACAATACTCCGCTATACTCAACAATACTCCACAATACTCCGCAAATACTCCACTATACTCCACAATACTCAACAATACTCCGCCATACTCTGCAAATACTCCGCTATATTCGCAATACTCCACTATACTCTGCGAATACTCTGCTTTTCTCAACAATACTCTGCATATACTCCACTATACTCCACAATACTCCGCTATACTCTGCAATTCTCCGCATATACTCCGCTATACTCCACAATACTCCGCTATACTCAACAATACTCCACAATACTCCGCAAATACTCCACTATACTCCACAATACTCAACAATACTCCGCCTTCCTCAACAATACTCCGCTATACTCAACAATAGTCCGCTATACTCTGCAATTACTCTGCCATACTCTGCAAATACTCCGCTTTACTCCGCAATACTCCGCTATACTCCGCAAATACTCCACTATACTCCACAATACTCAACAATACTCCGCCTTCCTCAACAATACTCCGCTATACTCAACAATACTCCCTTATACTCTGCAAATACTCTGCCATACTCTGCAAATACTCCGCTATTCTCCGCAATACTCCGCATATACTCCGCTATACTCCACAATACTCCGCTATACTCAAAAATACTCCGCCATCCTCTGCAAATACTCCGCTATACTCTCAAATACTCTGCTTTACTCTGCAATGCTCCGCTATACTCATCAATACTCCACTATACTCAACAATACTCCGCTATAATCTGGAAATGCTCAACAATATTCCGTAAATACTCCACTATACTCTGCAAATACTCTTCTTTACTCAATAATACTCCGCAAATACTACACTATACTCCACAATACTCCGCTATACTCCGCAATCCTCTGCTATACTCAACAATACTCCGCAATACTCTGCTATACTCAACAATACTCCACCATACTCTGCAAATACTCCACTATACTCATCAATACTCCGACATACTCTGCAAATACTCCGCTATATTCCGCTATACTCCACTATACTCTGCCAATACTCTGCTTTTCTCAACAATACNATACTCTGCAAATACTCTGCTATATTCCGCTATACTCCACTATACTCTGCCAATACTCTGCTTTTCTCAACAATACCCTGCAAATACTCCACTATACTCCACAATACTCCGCTATACTCAGCATACACTCCGCTATACTCAACAATACTCCGCTATACTCAACAATACTCCGCCAAACTCTGCAAATACTCCGCTATACTCTGCAATACTCCGCATATACTTCGCTATACTCCACAATACTCCGCTATACTCAACAATACTCCGCTATACTCAACAATACTCCGCCATAATCTGCAAATGCTCAACAATACTCCCACATACTCTGCAAATACTCCGCTATATTCCGCTATACTCAACAATACTCCACCATACTCTGCAAATACTCCACTATACTCATCAATACTCCGACATACTCTGCAAATACTCCGCTATATTCCGCTATACTCCACTATACTCTGCGAATACTCTGCTTTTCTCAACAATACTCTGCAAATACTCCACTATACTCCACAATACTCCGCTATACTCAACAATACTCCGCCATAATCTGCAAATGCTCAACAATACTCCCACATACTCTGCAAATACTCCGCTATATTCCGCTATACTCAACAATACTCCACCATACTCTGCAAATACTCCACTATACTCATCAATACTCCGACATACTCTGCAAATACTCCGCTATATTCCGCTATACTCCACTATACTCTGCGAATACTCTGCTTTTCTCAACAATACTCTGCAAATACTCCACTATACTCCACAATACTCCTCTATACTCCGCAATCCTCTGCTACACTCAACAATACTCCGCAATACTCCGCTATATTCCGCTATACTTCACTATACTCTGAAATACTCTGCTAAACTCTGCAAATACTCTGCAATACTCCCCAATACTCCGCTATACTCTGCAAATACTCTGCTATACTCCACAATACTCCGCAAAAACTCCACTATACTCCACAATACTCAACAATACTCCGCCTTCCTCAACAATACTCCGCTATACTCAACAATGCTCCGCTATACTCTGCAAATACTCTGCCATACTCTGCAAATACTCCGCTATACTCCGCAATACTCCGCATATACTCCACAATACTCCGCTATACTCAACAATACTCCGCCATACTCTGCAAATACTCGGCTATACTCCGCAAATACTCTGCTATACTCTGCAATACTCCGCTATACTCCGCAATCCTCTGCTATACTCAACAATACTCCGCAATACTCCGCTATACTCAACAATACTCCACCATACTCTGCAATTACTCCACTATACTCATCAATACTCCGACATACTCTGCAAATACTCCGCTATATTCCGCTATACTCAACAATACTCCACCATACTCTGCAAATACTCCACTATACTCATCAATACTCCGACATACTCTGCAAATACTCCGCTATATTCCGCTATACTCCACTATACTCTGCCAATACTCTGCTTTTCTCAACAATACTCCGCAAATACTCCACTATACTCCACAATTCTCCGCTATACTCCGCAATTCCCTGCTATACTCCGCTATACTCCGCAATCCTCTGCTACACTCAACAATACTCCGCATAATCCGCTATATTCCGCTATACTTCACTATACTCTGAAAATACTCTGCTTTCTCAAAAATACTCTGCAAAAACTCCACTATACTCCACAATTCCCTGCTATACTCAAAAATACTCCGCAATACTCTGCAAATACTCCGCTATACTCCGCACTACTCCGCATATACTCCGCCATACTCCACAATACTCCACAAAACTCTGCTATACTTCGCAACACTCTGAAATACTCTGCNGCAATTCTCTGCTATACTCCGCTATTCTCCGCAATCCTCTGCTATACTCAACAATACTCCGCAATACTCCGCTATACTCAACAATACTCCGACATACTCTGCAAATACTCTGCTATATTCCGCTATACTCCACTATACTCTGCCAATACTCTGCTTTTCTCAACAATACCCTGCAAATACTCCACTATACTCCACAATACTCCGCTATACTCAGCATACACTCCGCTATACTCCCTATTCTCCGCAATCCTCTGCTATACTCAACAATACTCCGCAATACTCCGCTATACTCAACAATACTCCGACATACTCTGCAAATACTCTGCTATATTCCGCTATACTCCACTATACTCTGCCAATACTCTGCTTTTCTCAACAATACCCTGCAAATACTCCACTATACTCCACAATACTCCGCTATACTCAGCATACACTCCGCTATACTCCACAATACTCCGCTATACTCAACAATACTCCGCCAAACTCTGCAAATACTCCGCTATACTCTGCAATACTCCGCATATACTTTGCTAT
Organism: Thalassoma bifasciatum; assembly: GCA_008086565.1. Lineage (NCBI taxonomy): Eukaryota > Metazoa > Chordata > Actinopteri > Labriformes > Labridae > Thalassoma > Thalassoma bifasciatum. The sequence continues at coordinate 15,489 of RPOG01006017.1, forward strand.
ACTCCACAATACTCCGCTATACTCAACAATACTCCGCTATACTCAACAATTCTCCGCCATAATCTGCAAATGCTCAACAATATTCCGTAAATACTCCACTATACTCCACAATACTCCGCTATACTCATCAATACTCCGACATACTCTGCAAATACTCCACTATATTCCGCTATACTCCACTATACTCTGCGAATACTCTGCTTTTCTCAACAATACTCTGCAAATACTCCACTATACTCCACAATACTCTGCTATACTCCGCAATTCTCCGCATATACTCCGCTATACTCCACAATACTCCGCTATACTCAACAATACTCCGCCATACTCTGCAAATACTCCGCTATACTCAGCAACACTCTGAAATACTCTGCTAAACTCTGCAAATACTCCGCTATACTCAGCAAATACTCTGCTATACTCCACAATACTCCGCAAATACTCCACTATACTCCACAATACTCAACAATACTCCGCCTTCCTCAACAATACTCCGCTATACTCAACAATGCTCCGCTATACTCAACAATTGACCGCCATACTCTGCAAATACTCCGCTATACTCGGCAATACTCCGCATATACTCCGCTATACTCCACAATACTCCGCTATACTCAACAATACTCCGCCATACTCTGCTATACTCCGCAAATACTCTGCTATACTCTGCAATTCTCCGCTATACTCATCAATACTCCTCTATACTCAACAATACTCCGCTATACTCAACAATTCTCCGCCATACTCTGCAAATACTCCGCTATACTCCGCAATACTCCGCAAATTCTCCGCTATACTCCACAATACTCAGCTACTCTCAACAATACTCTGCTATACTCAACAATACTCCGCTATACTCAACAATACTCTGCCATAATCTGCAAATACTCAACAATACTCCGTAAATACTCCACTATACTCTGCAAATACTCTGCTATACTCAACAATACTCTGCAAATACTCCACTATACTCCACAATACTCCGCTATACTACGCGATCCTCTGCTGTACTCTGCCAATACTCTGCTTTTCTCAACAATACTCCGCTATACTCAAAAATACTCCGCCATACTCTGCTATACTCCGCTATACTCAACAATACTCCGCTATACTCAACAATACTCTGCAATACTCCACAATACTCTGCAATACTCTGCTATACTCCGCAAATACTCTGCTATACTCCGCAATACTCCGCTATACTCCGCAATACTCCGTTATACTCAACAATACTCCGTTATACTCAACAATACTCCGTTATACTCTGCAAATACTCCGCCATACTCCGCAATACTCAGCATATTCTCTGCTATACTCCACAATACTTCGCTACTCTCAACAATACTCTGCTACACTCAACAATACTCCGCTATACTCAACAATACTCCGCCATAATCTGCAAATTCTCCGCTATATTTTGCTATACTCCACTATACTCTGCAAATACTCTGCTATACTCCACTAAACTCCACAATACTCAACAATTCTCCGCTATACTCAACAATACTCCGCTATACTCAACAATACTCCGCTATACTCAACAATAGTCCGCCATACTCTGCAAATACTCCCCTATACTCCGCAATACTCCGCATATACTCCGCTATACTCCACAATAATCCGCTATACTCAACAATACTCCGCCATACTCTGCAAATACTCCGCTATACTCCGCAATACTGCGCATATACTTCGCTATACTCCACAATACTCCGCTATACTCAACAATACTCCGCCATAATCTGCAAATGCTCAACAATATTCCGTAAATACTCCACTATACTCTGCAAATGCTCGTCTTTACTCAACAATACTCCGCAGATACTACACTATACTCCACAATACTCCGCTATACTCCCCAATCCTCTGCTATACTCAACAAAACTCCGCAATACTCCGCTATACTCAACAATACTCCACCATACTCTGCAAATACTCCACTATACTCATCAATACTCCGACATACTCTGCAAATACTCCGCTATATTCCGCTATACACCACTATACTCTGCCAATACTCTGCTTTTCTCAACAATACTCTGCAAATACTCCACTATTCTCCACAATACTCCGCTTTACTCCACAATTCTCTGCTATACTCAAAAGTACTCCTCAATACTCCGCTATACTCAACAATACTCCACCACACTCTGCAAATACTCCGCTATACTCCGCAATACTCCGCATATACTCCGCTATACTCCACAATACTCCACAAAACTCTGCTTTACTCCGCAACACTCTGAAATACTCTGCTAACCTCTGCAAATACTCCGCTATACTCCACAATACTCCGCTATACTCAACAATACTCCGCCGTACTCTGCAAATACTCCGCTATACTACGCAATACTCTGCATATACTTCGCTATACTCCACAATACTCCGCTATACTCAACAATTCTCCGCTATACTCAACAATACTCCGCTATACTCAATAATACTCCGCCATAATCTGCAAATGCTCAACAATATTCCGTAAATACTCCACTCTACTCTGCAAATACTCTGCTTTACTCAACAATACTCCGCAAATACTCCACTATACTCGAAATACTCCGCTATACTCTGCAATCCTCTGCTATACTCAACAATACTCCTCAAATACTCCGCTATACTCAACAATACTCCACGATACTCTGCAAATACTCCACTATATTCTGCTATACTCCACTATACTCTGCCAATACTCTGCTTTTCTCAACAATACTCTGCAAAATAATCCACTATACTCCACAATACTCCGCTTTACTCATCAATACTCCGACATACTCTGCAAATACTCCGCTATATTCTGCTATACTCCACTATACTCTGCCAATACTCTGCTTTTCTCAACAATACTCTGCAAAATAATCCACTTTACTCCACAATACTCCGCTATACTCAACAATACTCCACCATACTCTGCAAATACTCCGCTATACTCCGCAATACTCCGCATATTCTCCGCTGTACTCCACAATACTCCACAATACTCAGCTATACTCCGCAACACTCTGAAATACTTTGCTAAACTCTGCAAATACTCTGCTATACTCCACAATACTCTGCTATTTTCAACAATAATCCGCTATACTCTGCAAATACTCTGCTATACTCAACAATACTCCATAAAAACTCCACTATACTCCACCATACTCAACAATACTCCGCAGTACTCTGCAAATACTCTGCTATACTCCGAAATCCTCTGCTATACTCAACAATACTCCGCAATACTCCGCTATACTCAACAATACTCCACCATACTCTGCAAATACTCCGCTTTACTTAACAATACTCCGCCATACTCTGCAAATACTCCGCTACATTCTGCTATACTCCACTTTTCTCTGCAAATACTCTGCTATACTCAACAATTCTCCGCAAATACTCCACTCTCCACAATACTCCGCTATTCTCCGCAATCCTCTGCTATACTCCACCATACTCTGCAAATACTCCGCTATACTCCGCAATCCTCCGCATATACTCCCTTATACTCAGCAAATACTCCACAAAACTCTGCTATACTCCGCAATACTCCACAATACTCTGCTATACTCCGCAATACTCTGCAATACTCTGCTAAACTCTGCAAATACTCTGCTATACTCCCCAATACTCAGCTATACTCTGCAATACTCCTTTAATACTCCGCAATACTCCACAATACTCCGCTCTACTCCACTATACTCTGCAAATACTCCGCTTTACTCCACAGAACTCAGCTTTTCTCAACAATACTCCGCTATACTCTGCTATACTCCGCTATACTCAACAATACTCTGCTATACTTCGCAATACTCTGCAATACTCCGCTATACTCCGCAAATACTCTGCTCTACTCCCCAATACTCCGCATTACTCCACAATACTCCGCAAAGACTCCGCTATTCTCCACAATACTCCGCTATACTCCGCAATACTCTGCTTTTCTCAACAATACTCCACAAATACTCTGCAATACTCAACAATACTCCACCATACTCTGCAAATACTCTGCTATACTCCGCAATCCTCCGCATATACTCCCTTATACTCCGCAAATACTCCGCAATACTCCACAATACTCCGCTCTACTCCGCAATACTCTGCTATTCTAAACAATACTCAGCAAATACTCTGCAATACTTAACAATACTCAGCAAATACTCCACTATACTCAACAATACTCCGCTATACTCAACAAAATCCCGCCATACTCAACAATACTCCGCCAAACTCTGCAAATACTCCGCTATACTCCACAATACACCGCTATACTCCACAATCCTCTGCTATACTCAACAATACTCCGCAATACTCCGCTATACTCAACAATACTCCACCATTCTCTGCAATACTCCGCTATACTCAACAATACTCCACCATACTCTGCAAATACTCTGCTATACTGCGCAATACTTCGCATATACTCCGCTATACTCCACAATACTCCACAAAACTCTGCAAATACTCTGCTAAACTCTGCAAATACTCTGCTATACTCCCCAATACTCCACTATACTCCACAATACTCCTCAACACTCTGAAATACTCTGCTAAACTCTGCAAATACTCCGCAATACTCCACAATACTCTGCTCTACTCCGCAATACTCTGCTATTCTCAACAATACTCAGCAAATACTTTGCAATACTCAACAATACTCCGCTATACTCTGCAATACTCTGCTATACTCCGCAATACTCCACTATACTCAACAATTCTCCGCTATACTCCGCATATACTCCGCTATACTCCGCAATACTCTGCTATACTCAACAATACTCCGCAATACTCAACAATACTCCACCATACTCTGCAAATCCTCCGCTATACTCCACAATACTCCGCCATTCTCTGCTATTATCCGCAATACTCCGCTTTACACAACAATACTCCGCTCTACTCAACAATACTCAACAATACTCCACCATACTCCACCACACTCCGCTATACTCTGCAATACTCCGCTATACTCCGCAATACTCCGCTATACTCAACAATACTCCACCATACTCTGCAAATACTCCGCTATTCTCCACAATACTCCGCCATGCTCCACCACACTCCGCTATACTCTGCAATACTCCGCTATACTCCGCAATACTCCGCTATACTCAACAATACTCCACCATACTCTGCAAATACTCTGCTATACTCCACAATACACAGCCATACTCCACCATACTCCGCTTTACTCTGCAATACTCCGCTATACTCAACAATACTTCGCTAAACTCAACAATACTCCACCATACTCTGCAAATACTCTGCAATACTCCGCAAATACTCCACTATACTCCACAATACTCCGCTTTACTCTGCAATACTCTGCTATACTCAACAATACTCCGTAATACTCAACATTACTCCAGTAAACTCTGCAAATACTCAGCTATACTCCACAATACTCCGCTTTAGTCTGCAATACTCTGCTTTACTCAACAATACTCGGCAAATACTCCACTATACTCCAAAATACTCCGCTATACCCCGAAATCCTCTGCTATATTCAACAATACTCAACCATACTCTGCAAATACTCCGCTATACTCCACAATACTCCGCCATGCTCCACTAAACTCCGCAAATACTCTGCTAAACTCCAGCGTAATCGGTAAATACTCCGCTATACTCCACAATACTCCGACTTACTCCACCATACTCCGCTTTACTCCACTATACTCTGCAAATACTCTGCTTTACTCCACAGAACTCAGCTTTACTCAACAATACTCCGCTATACTCTGCAAATACTCCGCTATACTCCACAATACTTCACCATACTCCACCATACTCCGCTATACTCTGCAATACTCTGCTATATTCCGCAATACTCTGCTATACTCAACAATTCTCCGCTATACTCAACAATACTCTGCCATACTCTGCAACTACTCCGCTATACTCCGCTATACTCCGCTATACTCCACTTTACTCAACAATACTCCGCTATACTCAACCATACTCTGCTATTCTCAACAATACTCCGCAATACTCCACAAATACTCCACTTTACTCCGCAATACTCCGCTATACTCTGCAATACTCCACAAATACTCCGCTATACTCAACATTAATCTGCTCTTCTCAACAATACTCTGCTATACTCAACAATGCTCCACCATACTCTGCAAATACTCTGCTATACTCCACAATACTCCGCCATACTCCACCGTACTCCGCTATTCTCCACAATACTCCGCCATACTCCACCATACTCCGCTATACTCTGCAATACTCTGCTATACTCCGCAATTCTTCGCTATACTCAACAATACTCCGCTATACTCAACAATAATCCGCTATACTCCGCAATACTCTGCCTAACTCAGCAATACTCCGCAATATTCCGCTATACTCAACAATACTCCACCATACTCTGCAAATACTCTGCTAATTGCTGTGAATGCAGGAGGCATTCACAGCTTATGTTCTTCTGTGTCAAAAAAGTTTAAGATTCTTCTTGTTCTTCTTCCGCCCACTTTTTTGGATCGCTTCTTCTCCCACAAATTTCAACCGATTCATCACCGTTCAAACTTCAAAATGACCGGCTCGTTCAGGACCGGTGCTCTAAGACGTTTCAGACCGGTTTCACTTATACTTTTAGAGATATTTCACTTTTTTCGCGATTTTTCTTCCATCTGGAATGACTGTAAAAAGTTCAGATTCTGAAGATTCCAGCAAATTCTTTAGCCTCATTCAGACCCTTCTCATTCAGTCATACTTTCAGCCAGAAACGTCATTCAACCTGCAAAATGTTCAGCCGTCATTTGGCTTTCTTAGGTTTATTTCAGCTTCTTTCTAGCATTTATAGTTTCTTCAGAAAACTCCTTCAAAGGTCATGAAGTTTTTCAGCCCTTGCAGCAGTTTAATATTGGTGTGTATGTGGTGGAATGTTCAAACTGTAGAGTGAGGATTTGAATTTTAGAGTGTGGACCAGGAGAGAAATGACCTGGAAACTTTTTGGATAAACAGGCCTAGGGGCCACAAATTTCACTCCATATACACAAATTTGGGCTCAAAACGTAGGTAATCTTGTTCTGCTTCTGATTAAGGACACTTGACACCAAAAGGAAAAAAGAACAAAGCCTGCAGGTGGCTAACTGTCACTGGAAGTTATCATCTGTCCCCATCTGCTCTAATGTTAATTTTCAGGGGACTTTCTGAGAGATGAAGAAAAAGTTACACTTTTTAAACTCACATTTCTGGTAAAACCTGTGGCTCAACAGACATGAAATTTACATCAATAGATACTTCTGGGCCTTGGGAATCTCATGGTAGTTTTGGTTTTCTGCTAGCCCTTAAAGATTTTGCGCAGCTAGAGGATATTCACACCCTTGTCCCTGG
>RPOG01006018.1:0-21532 GCA_008086565.1 Thalassoma bifasciatum
ACAGGAACATATAAATATATTTTCATATATTTGGTTGCTCCACCTGACATTTTTGGGTGCTCAAATTAAAAATACTAAAAAATAATGAACCTAAAAACTTTGAAATGTTGGTCAACTACTGAAATCTGTTAGAAAACTTAATTCTTCTCTCAGAAATATGTTTTTATCCATTTTCAAAGAACTTTTTAAAAATAAGTTTCTAGACCCTCTTTTTGTCATTGACACATAAAGAAACATCATTTTTACTCTCTGCAACAAAAGCTTGATTTCAGACTCTGTGAGCATCAATAACTCTCCTCAGAAGATGAGAATGTAAGTTTTTTAAGAGTTAAAGAAACAAAATGATCCAATTTAAAGACAAATAAACGTGTAAGTGTTAAATTATCCAGGTTCTGTTCCGTGAGTCTTCTCGGCAGCATGAATCATTTCCATCCTTGGCAGCTTAATGCGGTTAAATCTCTTTAACTGAGGGTCAAATCCAGCGCCAACAACACGTGTTTACTCTGTGCCAAGTTTTCACTAACAAGCTCCCTGGTTACCATCCAGTTGGCAGAGACGCTGCTGCTGCAGGATTTTACACGCTAACTGAAGTTTCTGCAGGATGAAAAAGACACGTCTCACTTTCTCACTGTTCTCTGGGGTTAAAAACTAATATCAGAGTCGTTTTAAATGAATCCTGAACAGGAAAAGTCATAAAAGTTAAAGTATTACCAGATAACTTAAAAACAGTGAATCACAAGGACTTTAAGGTGAAGTTTTCATGTGATATTTTTCATTTTCACAAACCTTCAAAAATACAATAATACAAGTTAAAAAAATGAGATTGGTGCTGCAGCCGGAACACACAAAGGACAAGAGACAATGACAATAATAAAAAGTCTAAAATAAAGAAATGATAGACAACACAATGACTAAAAAGAGGTAGGATAAGAAACACCATACACATATAAAGGCACGGACATGTTTAGACCCGAGCTAAAACCAAAAAAATGGAAAGTAACATGCAAGTTAATGCAGAAAAGTGCGAAGTGTGAAAGTGCATGTAGGGCAACAATGATGATAAAAGTGGTTTTGTTGAGCAGATCGTTCTCCTCCACTACTGTGTGGATGATTTCTATACAAATGTTTCTGTGTTTGAGGGGAGACACACTGACTGTTGGGTAACTAAAGGGTCTATTAGTCAATAAAATCAGAAAGTATGTTCGTCAGGTAAGCAGAAGGTCTGTGAATAGGAATAACAAAAGGGTCTATTAGTCAGGAAATTCAGAGGGTATGTAAGTCAGGAATGAAAATATGTAAGTCAGAAAATCAGAAATGAAGGTCTGTAAGTCAGGATATTAAAAAGTCTGTTAGTCAGGAAATCAGAAGGATTGTGAGTCAGGAAGTGTGACGGTCCGTAAGTCACGAAAAGAGAAAGCCATTTAGTCAGGAAATTAGAAAGTCTGTAAGTCAAGTAAGCAGAAGGTCTGTGAATAGGAATAACAGAGGGTCTGTTAGTCAGGAAATTAAAAAGTCTGTTAGTAAGGAAGTATGACGATCCTTAAGTTATGAAAAAAAGACGGTCTGAAAGTCAGGAAATTAAAAGGTCTGTTAGTTAGGAAATCAGAGTTTCCATAAGTCAGGAATGAAAATATGAAAGTCAGAAAATAGGAAATGTTAGTCAGGATATTTGAAGGTCTGTTGTTCATAAAATCAGTTTGTGTTAGTTGGGAAATCAGAATGTAAGTGAGGAAATTAGACAGTCTGTTAGTCACAATATCAGAAGGTTTGTTGGGGAAAAAATCAGAAGGTCTGTTAGTCAGGAAATTAAATGATCTGTAAGTCTGGAAATCAGAGAGTCTGTTGTTCAAGAAATCAGAAATGACGTTCTGTAAGTCAGGAAATGAAAAGGTCTGTTAGTCAGGTAAGCAGAGGGTCTGTGAATAGGAATAACAAAGGGTCTGTAAGTCATGAAGTTCAAAGGTCTGTTAGTCAGGAAGTATGACGATCCTTAAGTTATGAAAAACAGAGGGTATGTTAGTCAGAAAATTAAAAGGTCTGTTAGTCATGAAATCAGAGGTTCTATAAGTCAGGAATGAAAATACGAAAGTCAGAAAATAGGAAATGTTAGTCAGGATATTTGAAGGTCTGTTAGTCCTAAAATCAGTTTGTGTTAGTTGGGAAATCAGAACGTCTGTAAGTCAGGAAATCAGAAATGAAGGTCTGTAAGTCAGGATATTTGAAGGTCAGTTAGTCATGAAATCAGAGTTTCTGTTAGTCAGGAAATCAGAGAGTCTGTTGTTCAAGAAATCAGAAATGAAAGTACACTGCAAAAACTGAAATCTAAGCAAGTCATTATGTCTTATTTTTTAGTAAAATATGTCTTACTATTCTTAATTTGAGCCACATTTACTAGACAAGGTCATAAAAATGTCTCATTTCAAGTTTTTTTAAAGACAAAAATGAGGTGTAAATTGCTTGTAACAAGTTAAAAAAAATCTGCCAATGGGATAAGATAAAAGATTCTTGTTTAAAGACATCTTTCTAATTTCAAGAAACTTCCCGGGCGAATTCGTCTTATCCCATTGGCAGATTTTTTTGACTTGTTACAAGCAATTTACACCTCATTTTTGTCTTAAAAAAACTTGAAATAAGACATTTTTCTGACCTGGTCTAGTAAATGTGGCTCAAATTAAGAACAATAAGATAATTTTTACTACAAATAAGACAGAATGACTTGCTTAGATTCCAACATGTTATACAATAGCAAATTCAGATTCGTCCACACATGATTGAAAATATCTATAATGGCATTTTTTCACGTGAACATACCATTATTTAATATCAAAAATTCTATTTTTATCGGTTAAAAAGAAAAATACAGATATCTTAATACAATCGTTACATGTACAATTATATTACAGATATCTGAAATTATAATATTACAGATAATTCCAGGTCATGCAGGTAACTTTGTTACTTGTAAGAATGGGATTGTTGATATCAAAAATCTAAATGTGACACGTCAAAATGTCAATAAGGATACGTCAACTTTGAATAACAGCATGTTAAAATTGAATTACAGATATCCAAAATTCAATTTGTATATAAGTCAAAGGCACAAATTAACTAGTCGTGATTGAAAATTATTTTATGGGTTTGTCTGCTTAGATTTCTAATATGTTAAAAAACAGTCATTGATATCTTAGGGATAAATATTCTGAACCACACTCTCAACAAAAGCTGGATTTCTTCTCTGCTTTATTCCCCCTCAGTAAAAAACACCAGAGTGCCATCTAGTGGCAGCAACACGACACTGCAGGGAGAGAAAAAATAAAGACACAAACTCAAAGTTGTCTGTAGGTCAACTTGTCTATTTAATATATAAAATACGGTAAAACATACGCAAAAAGGGGAGGAGGATAAGAGGGGACCAATGGATACTTTGGTACAATAACAAACACTTCTTTTTGTAAAAGCAGTATAGAATTTGTAATAACATATCAGTGCATACTTTATTTATGAAAATATACACAAATTGTATATCATTCTCCAAAAACAACAAAAAAAAGTATCTTTACAACAAAAAGCAGACTAGCCGAACACAATATATTAGCTATAATTTATTTATCCATTTTTTTCTTAAACGTATTTCTGTGTGTGTTTATACTCGTGTTGATATTACATTTCCTATAACATGATTCACTCCATGNCCCTCCTCCAGGTCAGCATGTGTGGACTCAGAGGTTTGTACACTGGACTCAAAGTTGCAGCATTGAAGCAGTTTGTGGACTCGTCAGGCGCCTCCGTCCAAAAAGCCGCACGCGCACTAACATCACTACGCTTTGTGTCATAAAAATCGTGCAACATTAGAAACACCCTTTTTTTTTTTTTACTTCAAAGAAAATCAAAAGTAAAGAAACCCATTTAACCCAGTTAAAAAAAAAATACAAATGAAAAACTGACTCTGTTGAGATTATTTTTCTTGACCAGATTAATTGAAAATGTTAAGATAAAAAGACTAATGTAAAGAATAAAAAGTCAACTTTTAATGGTACTCACTGCTTTAATTTTGACATTTTATCTGGAAAAATGGATGACTTGTTTTGGAAATACGACCATATCATATCAAAGTTTTGACTTTCAATCTCTAACTTTGATTCTTCAACACAAAAACTCATAATTTGACTTTTTTTCCTCTTATTTTGACACAACAATCTAAATTTTTTTCTATTATCTTAACATTTGGACCTATTTTCTCATGGTTTTGACTTCACCTGTCATAATTTTGACATTATTTTGGGAGCGTTTTCACTATCATCCCAATATATCAACTTTTGATCTCATAATTTTCCACTTATTATCCACATACTTCTTTTTATATATTTTGAATTTCCCTCAAAAATAAGATTTTCTCTTTTGAATGACTTTTTATCTCTTAATTTTTACTTTTTCTCAAAATTACAACTTCAGCTTTTTTTAAATATTGAGGTTTTATGTCATAATTTTATCAGTGAAATTTAAAATGTTTTGGCTTTACTTAATAATTTTGTCTTTATTTTATTAATAATTTGATATCATCATCCCCCAAATTTTTGTTTCTTATCCTAAAATTACAACTTTTAATATCACAATTTTTTTACTTTTTATCCCGAGATTTAAACTTTTCATCAAATAATTTTGACTGTTTTCTCAAAATTTAGATTTTTTTATCCCACTGTTTTCACTTTTTTTCAAAACTACAACTTCTTAACACAAAAGTTTTTTTTTTTTTTTATAAAAATTGAGGTTTTGTGTCATAATTTTGACACTGACATATAAAAGGTTTTGGTTTCCCTACTAATTTGTTCTTTATTATATTAGAAATTTGATATTATTATATACAAATTTTTGTTTCTTATCCCAAAATTTCAACTTTCTATCTCATAATTTTCACTTTTTTATCCCTAGATTTTAACTTTTTCTCAAATAATTAAAAAAAAAAAAAAAATAATAATTAATAATGACAACAACAACAACAACAACAACAACAATAATAATAATAATAATAATAATAATAATAATATTATTATTATTATTATTATTATTATTATTATTATTATTATTATTATTATTATAATCAAATAATTTTGACTGTTTTCTCAAAATTTGGATTTTTTTAATCTCATTTTAACTTTTTCTCAAAAAATTAGACTTCTTATCCTAAAATTTCAACTTTTTATCTCATAATTTTCACTTTTATCCCTAGATTGTAACGTTTTCTCAAATAATTTTGACTGTTTTCTCAAAATTTAGATTTTTTTAATCTCATTATTTTAACTTTTTCTCAAAAAATTAGACTTCTTATCCTAAAATTTCAACTTTTTATCTCATAATTTTCACTTTTATCCCTAGATTTAAACTTTTTCTCAAATAAGTTTGACTGTTTTCTCAAAATTTAGATTTTTTTTCATCACTAACATTTTCCATAAAAATTAGACTTCTTATCCTAAAATTTCTGTTTCTTTTCCAAAAATTCTTATCAACTGTTTATCTCATCATTCTGACGTTTTATCTCAAAATTTAAACTTAATCCGGCCAAAAAAAAGTTTTCATCAAAGCAAAGTTTTCATTCTTATTTCCTCACCTGGCAGAAATGGGCTTCCATAAAAACCCAAAAAACAACAAAAATATATTTATAGAACATTTTAATATCATAAAACAAAAATCCAAATAAAACAAGATGCCTAACCAACACAAAAAATAAATTTCTCTAACATCATCATGACGGCTGTGGCGGCGCTGATGATGATGATGATGATGATGATGTAATGATGATGTCATAGTTATATCGATTCTCAGAGAACAGTTAGAAACAGACCGTCACCAGCACGAAGTAACACTGGAACGTGACTTTAAACATCAGTGTACAGGAGCCACACTTTCATCAGGGGATCTTTAAAAAAAACGCCCTCAGCACGATTGTCTGTGTTTTTGTGATTACAGCGCCCCCTAGTGATGCTCCAAAGTGACGCCATCCAACCTCGAAGTTACTTTTTTTTTTTTTTTTTTTGTTCAGAGCTCGGGTTCAACAGTCTTAACAGTCAAAGTGTTTACACTCAGGGGAGATTTATGTTCAAAAAAACACCCTCAGACTTGTCACAGAGTGTGTGTGTGTGTGTGTGTGTGTGTGTGAGTGACAGATGGACGCTCGGATGGAAATGACCCTAAAATAATTTGACTTGGTGTCGTTTCAGCGCTGACACCGACTGTCTGGACGGACTTAACTGAAGACAAGTGTGTAATGAAACGTCCCTCTGTTCGTGTGTGTGTGTTGAGATTAATTTTCACTGAGTGACGGGGTTATACGGGGGCCTGCGCATGACAAAAAGGACGCAAAAACCCCCCCCCGACAAGTCTGCGCTGGATTTGGGAGGTAGTCATTAAAAGATGAAGCGTCGCTCTGAAAACCTTCGGCTTATCTGAAATCTGCTTTTAACGAGCTGAGTGCTTCCAGGAAAAATAAATACTTTCTCAACATCTACACCCTTTAAATCATCCTTTTTAAAAAAATGACATCCTTCACGTCTTTATCTTCCACCGATAATACTCACGATGGCGCTAACGCTGCTGCTACGTTTACACACATGGCTTATTATTATAAGACGAGGAGGAAAAAATCGACCTCGAGAACGGAAACGAGGGCAGTGGGAACATCCTTGGCTAAATGCAGACTTTCTCTCTGATTGGTTGAAAGTTTGACTGATATGTTTCTCTCTGATATCCTTTGGCGAGCTCGTACTGACGTGGCAAACTTTGCACAACCTCTGAAAAACAAAAGTGAAGTTCGTCTAACGAGGTTTTGAAGATTCAAACTCCTTTAATCTCCTTATTCATGGTGTTAGTCTTTAATTTAAATAGAATATATAATATGAATAAATAACACTTTTTGAAAACTCTTTTTCAGTGACAACATTTTTACTACGTTTCGTTTAAGAAAGCATTTTTGTAAAGGTCCCATATAATAAAAATCAGGTTTTTCTTTTTGTTTTGTCCCATATGAAGCCTGCGAGATCCAAATTAAGAAGAAAAGTTGGTAACACTTTACTTCACTTCTGCAAACTTTTCCAGAATTAGGTAATAATTAGACAAACTTTTCAAAATGTAATGCAATGCTCAGCATGTCAGCAACCAGCATTTGCTGAAAGGCAATGCGGGCCGCCCCCAAATTTCATGACAATTGGGTGAAAATAAGCACGTTACTTCTTTAAAATAATATGTGAATTTCACTGTAAGCCTGCAAAATATAGGAAAAATAAAGATATTAAGGTAAGGGTTGTGGCTTAGCATTTCAACATTAAGCATTTGCTGGAAGGCAATGCGCGCTTCCCTCTAGTTTCTTGAAATTAACCCCAAATGTCATGATAATTGGGTGAAAATAAGCACGTTACTTCTTTAAAATAATATGTGAATTTCACTGTAACCTTGCAAGACCCAAATTAAGAAGAAAGTTTCAGCATGTCAGCATCCAGCATTTGCTGAAAGGCAATGCGGGCCACCCTCCAGTTTCTTGAAATTAACCACAAATTTCATGACAATTGGGTGAAAATAAGCACCTTACTTCTTTAAAATAATATGTGAATTTCACTATAGCCTTGCAAGACCCAAATTAAGAAGAAAAGTTTGTAACACTTTACTTCACTTCTGCAAATTTTCCCAGAATTAGACAAACTTTTCGAAATGTTGAAATGCTGAGCATCAGTATTTCAGGTCCCTTGAAGACCGAGATTTAATAAATAACACTCATGGGTGTCACTCATGAAAAATACAGGAAAAATAAAGATATTAAGGTAAGGGTTGTGGCTTAGCTTTTCAACATTAAGCATTTGCTGGAAGGCAATGCGGGCCGCCCTCTAGTTTCTTGAAATTAACCACAAATTTCATGATAATTGGGTGAAAAAAAGCACGTTACTTCTTTAAAATAATATGTGAATTTCACTGTAAGCCTGCAAAATATAGGAAAAATAAAAATATTAAGGTAAGGGTTGTGGCTTAGCATTTCAACATTAAGCATTTGCAGGAAGGCAATGCGGGCTGCCCTCCAGTTTCTTGAAATTAACCACAAATTTCATGACAATTGGGTGAAAATAAGCACCTTACTTCTTTAAAATAATGTCTGTATTTCATTGTAACCTTGCAAGAACCAAATTAAGAAGAAAAGTTTGTAACACTTTACTTCACTTCTGCAAATTTTCCCAGAATTAGACAAACTTTTCCAAATCTTGAAATGCTGAGCATCAGTATTTCAGGTCCCTTAAAGACCGAGATTTAATAAATAACACTCATGGGTGTCACTCATGAAAAATATAGGAAAAATAAAGATATTAAGGTAAGGGTTGTGGCTTAGCTTTTCAACATTAAGCATTTGCTGGAAGGCAATGCGGGCCGCCCCCCAGTTTCTTGAAATTAACCTCAAATTTCATGATAATTGAGTGAAAATAAGCACGTTACTTCTTTAAAATAATGTCTGTATTTCATTGTAAGCAAATCCTAACCGATAAGCAATTTTTTTGTTCAGTTTCTTTGACATTTTTTCAAAATTTCAACATTAAAAGGTGAATTTTTTGGAATAATTTATAGCTATTTGTGGACTTGACTTAATATTACTTACAATATGTTCAATAAATCAGCACTTATTTATCATTTGCTTTTCTGGAAATAGCAGTACACTTGGTGCACATTCTCCTGGCTGGCTCGCCAAAAATTGTCGTAGTGTTTTTTTCCACCGGCTGAACGATTTTGTAAAAAGATCTAATTGCGATTTTTCTGGCAGATAATTTATGATTTTCTTCAAATCAAGCTTCAGTGAAGTTTTCACAATGTACAGAAACATTGACGAACTCGACAGAAAATTACATCAAACCATTGAAACATCAAAAGCTTTTACTCTAATGCAAAGATGAAAACTGAAGGTAAGAATTGTTTCTAACTTTTAGATAAAAGGTCAATATTTAGAAAAAAAAAGTCAAAATTTTAAGAAATCAATTTAACATTGTGTGAAAAAAGTCTAAACTTTCACATTTAAGGTCAAAATCTTGAGATAAAGACAAAAGTCTAAGATAAAATGTCAACATTTTGAAATAAAAAGTAGGAATTTTGGTTTAAAAAGTCAAAATTATGAGAAATAAAGACAACATTATTCAACCAAAGCCAAATTTTGAGGAAAAAAAAAAAAGATTTGGAGATAAATAGTTGAATTTCTGACGTTAGAATACAATTCTTTCCATTTCTAAACTGGACTTTTTTTTAATTATATTCGTAGTTATAACGACTGAAGAACAAAAAGGGCTATCTTTGACTCGTAACTTTAAAAAATGATGTAGTGCAAAATATCCTTAATTGTCGAGTGAAAAAAAAACCCCAAAATGGAACAATTCAATAAAGAGTAATTTAAAAAGCGATAGTTAAAAAAATTCAAAACAAAGGATCTTTCCCTTTAGTTCAGAAATATCATTATATGGGACCCTTAAACTCAAATAAGTTTCTTTCTGCAGCTACTTCTAATTTGTGATCAATTAAATGATCATAACAATAATTATTAGTGTCTAACAGTCAACTATGTTGCTGTAATAAATATTTACGCTCATCCAGCTGATTGTGAAGGAGCTTTTAAGTTAGATATTTCACAACAAAACAAGTTCGGGGATGAAATAAAGTTTTAGAAAGCTGTGTAATAGGGCTGAACGATTTTGTAAAAAGATCTAATTGCGATTTTTCTTTCAACTGGATTCACGATTTTCTTGAAATCAAACTTTAGGGAAGTTTTCACAATGTACAGTAACATTTACAAACTTGACAGAAAATTAAATTGAAACCATTGAAACATCAAAAGCTTTTACTCTAATGTGAGGATGAAAATGAAAACTGAATTGGTTCAAACTTTGAGATAAAAGGTTGATATTTTGATATAAAAAGTGAAAATTTTGAGACAAAAAGTCAAGATTTTGAGATGAAACTTCTTAAGTTTAAGAAATCAGTTTTAAGATCATGTGGAAAAAGTCCAAACTTTCTAATTTAAGGTCAAAATTTTAAGATGACAAAAGTCTAAATTTTGAAATAAAAAGTTGAAATTTTGATATAGAAAGTCGAATTTTATGTAGGTCGAAATTATGAGAAATAACAAAAAGAAGATTTTTCGATAAGTTGAGGAATTTTGATTCTTCTCGAAACATAACACTCATTTCTGCTTTTTCTAAACTTTATAAATTGCATTTTTAGCTATAAAAACTAAAGAACAGAAGGAGATATCTTTGACTCTTAACTTTTAAAAACGATGTAGAGCAAAATAGCCTTAATTGTGTCAAGTTAAATAAAATAAAATCAACAACAATCTTAAGGAAAAAAGATTTTTCCAACAGTCACACACTCAAAGACAGGTGTGTGTGAAACAGCTGATCAGTCAGGAGAAAAAAAAATCGTCGGAAATCGTTCAGCCCTACTGTGTAAGTGTGTGTGAGTGTGTAAAAGTGTGTGTGTGTGTGTGTGATGGAGAGGGGTTCAGGTAAAGTGCGCTCCATAAATGACAGAGTCCGAACCATTGCACACATAAACAGTCCAAGTCACCACGGCTACGTCTTCCCTTTCTGCCTCGACAGCGCCCTCCGTCAGCCGCTCGACATATAACACTTTATATACACGCATAAATATTTGTCTAAAGAGAGCGACCGATCCACTGAGAGTTTGTTTTTTTCTCTTTGTGAAGGGATTTCCTGCTGATTATTGAGCTGGTATTTACAGTCCCTGTCGTCTGTGGAGGTCTCTGGATCCAGAGCTGCCGTTTCTGCTGCCTGAAGCTCTTTAAATATATACTCATCTAAGATTTAACTCTCAAAAAAAAAACAAACACCTTATCCCTGTCACACAAAAAAAAGCCACAAAGGTTACAGATTGCTTATATACACGGTACCTCACTCACTAACCTCCCTCCGAAAACATCAGCTATTCGTTCAAAACAAGAGTCGCTTCACAAAAATAATTTCAGCTGTGTGCGTCGCACCAGAATGAAAATTGAATCGTGAACATTTGCCTCAAATGACTTTGTTAGAAAAACTACCAGTTGAGGTAACAAACCCGTAAACACACACACACACAGACACATCAAACACACACACACACACACACACACACGCCTTTATCATCAGCATCTGTAGTTGACAAGATGTGGGCGAAACTAGGAGGATCTAAGTCATGTGTTCTTGAGCTGTTGCAGCTCGTCCCTGATTCAAAGAAAAGCAGTCTTTACCTCGGCGACAGATTCCTTCTTTGACAGCTCGTCTGCTCGGGTTAAATAAAGACCCCTGCGGCAGCGGCGGCGGCGGCAGGTCGTCAGTCTCGTTCAGGACCAGAGCGCCGACCCCTTCACGCCTCCGTTTGTTGGCTTGACTCGGGGAAACTTGGGGTGAAGTGGGGAGTCTCTCTCTCTCTCTCTTTCTTTCTTTCTTTTCTTTAAAGTCTTTGTATTAAAAACTGAAATCCAAACTTTACAGATCAGACAAAAGGACAGAAACTCCACACTCGAAAAAAAAAACAGCCCCAGCTTTTGGAAAAAAAAAAAGAAACACATCGTGAAAGATTATGGTTTACAAGCTTCGATTGAAAACTTACTCCCAGTTTTACACAAAAACAGCCAAATAAAGTCCCACACTGTGATCGTTTTGATGGATAATCCCTGGTTTGGTGGCTCCACCCCCTTTTTTCTCGCGGGGTTTTTCGTGAAAGTACGTTAAAAGTTTTTATGCACATTTCCACACTAGTGTCCCGACGTGCGACATCAGTTTTAGCATGCTTGTGTTGTGTCAGGTTGGTGTGAGGCCGAGTGGGTGGGGAGACATAGATGTATATATATAAATATGTGTGTGTGTGTGTGTGTGTGTGTGTGTGTGCAGGGAGGGGGGGGCAGGGGCATCAGGGCTGGTGGGGGCATGTACACAAGCCACAAGTACACATCTCCATCCTCCGTCTGTCCCTCGTCACCCGCCTCTTCATGTCACCCAGGCGTCCAGTCTCATCCTCTTCACGTTGGTCCCGTCTTGCTCCTGGGGCTCGGCTGACGGCGGCCGCAGCAGGACCATGGTGGGCTGTTGGGCTCCGGCGCCGCCGTGGTGCTGGAAGTCCTGCCCCCCTCCTCCTCCTCCTCCCCCTCGACCCTGGGCGCCGTCGTCCCGGTCGCTGCCTTCGTACGAGCTGCCGTTGCTGCTGAGCGAATCGACCGGCGAGCGACCTTGACCTCCTGTTTCCAGACGCAGAGTCCCCGGGTACGCCACCGTCACCAGACCTTGCCCCTGGAGAAGACCCTGACCTCCTACTCCTCCGACAACGCCGCCGCCGATAACACCGCCGCCGCAGGTGGAGCTGGGTGTGCTGCGGTCGTGGTTTGGAGAGACGGGTTCAGACTTGATGTTGATGTTTGGGTTGATCGTCGGCGCGGCGCCCGGAGGTATGTGACTCCCCGGCCTGGAAGGACGAGAACGGAAAAAGGATTTAAAAACAAAACCGTTCTCAAACTCCACACTGGACGGCGTGATGACACATAAAGATCGTCCTGTAAGAAACGGTCAAACAGATAAAAACTTCAGCGACGCTCAGACAAACATCCAACAATCAGCAACGACGCCATCGACCATCGCAGGCTTCTGCAGACTGGAGCAAATGAAGGTTCAGACACAAACACAGAGAGGATCACGTTAAAAATCACAGACCAGAAGCCATGCAGCTTTACACCCGCTCAGACTGAAGGCGCCAAAACTTTCTGAACAAAGAAACCGAAGGAATTCTCTTAAGCCGTGATGAAGCTGAAGGTTATTGACCTTCCTGATTTCTTTGTTTTCATTTATCCCTGTTGATATTTCATCGTTGCATTGTTACCCTCACAGTATCTTCATGTTGGATGGTTTCTGTTTCAGGGTCTTGCCTACAGATGTCTCTGTGAGTCTTTGTCTTTAGCTTGTCTCTAGGTTTTAACCTTTACCTCCAAAAGATGATTGATTAGAAAGTATAATGGATTAAGTTCCTACTCGCCAACATCAGAAATATTCCTGATTCTGTTCCCCCCTCTAAAATGAAAACTATCTAACCGCTTGACAAATCTTGGAGCTTTATCTCTTAAAATTTAATGGCCCAACATAAGACGATGTTGGTGTAATCACCATCAAGAAGAACAAGGTTTGAGCACCAAGACAATAAGACGTAACTTTCCATTTTTGATCGATTCATACAAGTTGTCAGAATTTTCTGAACAGAGAAACAGGAAGAATTCCTCAAGATGTATCAATTGATTTGTCGTCTATAAAGACGATCGAGGTCTTAAACCTTCCAGATTTCCTTCTGGATGGAAATGTCCCATTTTAATGTTATAATCAAAAGCGAGATTCATTTTATGTTTTACTGTCCAGTCCATGATGAATTAATGGATTTACCACAGCCACTTACATCTGGAGAGCCCAGGAAAGAAGGCAGACTATATCCAAGAAGTTTCTTTATGGTAGATTAAATTGATTCAGATGTTTTAGTCCTACTTTACTGACAGTTTGGTAGGACTAAAACATCTGAATCAATTTTGTCTCCCATAAAGAAACTTTTTGGACATGTACTTAAAGACAAAATGAACATTTTTAAGTGCTTTGAATATTCTGTTAAATCACTGCAATGTAATCTCTGGTGTCTTGTAAACCAATGAGGGTTGGGCACTTATGTGCATATAATACATAATCCTCCATGAACTCTATAATTTTCATCTTTTTCTAGGTTTTTAGGATTGCATTACCTGACTTGCCAACACGTATCACTCTGCAAACGTTAACGTACATGTGCAAGACAAGGCCTGATGCGACTGTTTCACTCAGGCTTAGTGCATTTGGTGTAAATTCTCCTCAACATGTCAGTCATGATTGATTCTATGACACTTCTTGTAACTTTGGTCGTCAGAATTTGCAGAAACTGGAAGAAATATCTCAACAAACATGAATCATTGTGTTGCTCTGAAAAGATGCTTCTGGTTATGGACTTTGTGACCTCTTTGGGTTGTTTAACTTATATTCTGAAGTGAGTTTTACAGGAGGATTTAGTGGACAGAAGTCCGACCTGCCAACAATTATTGCTTTGCAAACGTAACTAGCGCAAAAAAAAATGGTAATGGAAACTCCAACATTTTGAGAAACATGTTTGGATAAAAAGTTGATATGCTCTCAGGAGGTGGTTTTCCACATGTTTAGATATTGAAGTTTACTGTTAAAGTGCAATCTTAACACCTTTTGTGCAAAACACGTCCACGTGAAAGAGAACGCTGCCCATTGACGACGCCAGCAACAACAGTAACAACCATCAAACTGACAGTTCAGCTCTGAAAATGTTTGTGGTATCCATGGTTACCGTGACTTACACTCCTCTTTCTTCATCATTCAGCAAATTCAATCTTGAGATCTTATTCAAGTTGTGTGCAAATCTAATTGTAATGGAAACACGAGTCACAACTAAATCCTGAGTTTACGACGCTAAAACTCAGAGATTCTTGACTCTGCTGGTTTGGTAAAAGGTCCAAGTGTTTGACAAATCTTGGAGCTTTGGTTGAAAAGTTTGGGAGCCCAATTAAAGACAATATGGATTTGATTAAAAGGCCTGAAGTCTATGAGACAATCGTTGGATGCTTTTCTTTTTTTACACATGTTTGTGATTCTGTCCTTTACAGCGACTGTTGCACAACCGACCGGGATCATCCACGCTCAGCTGAGTCTGTCCTCGATCCACCTTTTGGCAGAATTCAAGACTCCAGCTACCTGAGAGACTGAAACATGAAACAGGGATGAGAGTTTGAGAGAAACATCTGAGTTTTGAGGAGGTTTACGGGACGTTATCCTGAATCTTTTCTATTGAGTCATTTTTGGTTCGGGCTGAAAAGTGAACACCCAGGATTGATCTGCCAAAGACGAAACGACCAAACCCAAACTCTAACTCCTGGCTTTTTAATCTCTCACACTCCATCGTAGCGTCGGCGCCCTGTTAATCATTCTTCTGACATTCTTCACATTTCAGTCTCTAAGTTTGTTTCACAGTTTTCTTCACCAACTAAACGTAATAGGTGAAAGAATTAAAGGGTCATTACGTCACATCCTGACGCCCGTACCCTGAATATTCACTCTCCTTTCCACCAGAGGAATCCAGAGTTCAAACATATCAAAAGTGTTGTTTCATCAAATTATTCCAAGTGGTGAAATTTCTCCTGTAAAGTCCGTTGTTTGTCTGTCTGTCGTGTCCGTTCTCATCAATAACAGCAGCTTCACAGTCTTAGAGCATTTCCTCCTCAATGTCAATCTGACAAAGCTGCAAGTCTTTGTTTTCAACAGGGTTCTAGCTGCATAATTTTCTGCTGAGTTTTCATCCCAGGACAGCTTGTGATAGACAAAAAGCGCTCCCTGCTTGACTGGTGTCGTGTAATAGCTCTATTAGAAGGTCGTTTATTGGCTAACAGGCCTGTCACTAGCTCGTACGATAGCCAGTCACCTTAGGGAGCCAGCTGTAACCATTTAGATCATTGGCGAGACCTTAAGAGGACACTGAGCACTGACAAAGCTGGATTTGTTTGTGCAAAGTCGTTGGACTAGACTGTGGTAAATGAGAACGCATCTGTTGGTGTTTGATCACCTGAGACTAAAAACTCTCGAACTCCTACAAAGTTTTACCTAAAAAGCTCAAATTTCACCCAGATGTAGATGAGAAGGTGTAGAAGTGATGTGGTGGATGTTTTAATGTCTGACATGAAGCATCTTGAAGTTAATGAGGCTCAAAAATGGTTATAAAAAACCAAACTATTTCTGCTGCATTTATCCTGATGTGGACTTTAGCCACATATAAAAACATGACTTATTCTGAAACTTGAGACTTTGAATTTTGACTTTATGGTTCTACAGTTATAAGCTTTAAAACACAGTATGGTGTAAAGGACAGAGTTAGGTGGGATGTAAGGGGTTAACCCTAATTCTCAGAAGTGAAACATCTCAAATATTTAAGGGTCTGTTTGGAGAATACGTGTGCAGCGTGTTTGTGACGAATATAGTGACGAAGAAGAAAAGGTTCGTCTGCTTTGAGAGGACTCAGGGATTGATCTGAGGGTTTAGACAGAAATCGTGTATCAACACTTTGGTCTCACGGGGAAACTTCCGCTCGTCTGTCACTGAATGTTTCCAACCGTTTCCTTCCGACTGCAGGCGGCTGAATTAGTATTCCTCGGACGCAGTCATGTGCCAAACGTCTTCGTCTACCTGAGTATCGGTGTCTTCACCTGCCGCGTCTCTTTGATCAGGCCTCTCACCTCCACACTTCACCTCCTCCTCCTCCTCCTCCTCCTCTGGCTGCAGGCTGACTCAAACCTGTCACCGCCGCTGACACCGGCTGTTGACGCTGCACTGTGTGGCCCACTCCTTTGACAGGATTTTTCGGATGGCGCTCGTTTTCTCCCCCGTCTCCCCCGGCTTGACACGGTCGATCTGAATTTGAAGCTCCCAATTACCGCGCTGGGCCCCTGGGGTGTCGTCTAATATGTCATATCATGAGCCATCTGCAGAACTCTATCTCTAATATTCCCTCAATTACTGCCAGACTGCGAGGGGAATTGGAGATAGCTCCTTTAGGCGTTCTGGGGTCTGCAACACTCACATGTACTCGCCGTCTCGACACTTAAACTGGTGCACTCTCGCTCTCTTACATACAAATCCTCTCGTTCTTTCTCACAGACACAAATCCCTCGCCAGCAGCAGCAGCAGCGAAGAAGAAGAAGAAGAAGCTCTCGCTCGCTCCGTCTCTCGCCGTGCCCACTTCATCAAACCTGCGCGTCCTGTCTCGGCCTGAGCCAGCGCAGGTAGATGGATGGCGGTGCCACGGGGGTGCTGTTGCTATGGCGAGCGGAAACGGCAGAGTCAGCGAGCCGGTGACAGTGATGAAGGCGAGAACAGCGAGGTTTCTCTCCGGTGCAAACAACACAGCGAGCACAGCCAGAAGCAGACACTTAGTTACAGTGCGGCGTGATGACATACAGCCATGTTTCCCAGAATGCTCTGCTGCTCTGAGGACCCACAAACTGCAAAATCACTCCTTAAACGACCAATTCAACCATCGTTTCCTCAACTTTAACTCACTTAAACACTGATGTAAGAAAATAATGATGTTATTGTTCCTAGAAACAATATTGTTCATTGTTCTAGAAAAGTCATCCTGTTTGAAAAGTTTGTTTTTGAGTTTCACCAAAAGTTTGACTTAACCCTTAAGGTCCCATATTTGATGCAAAAATGACAAATTTGATATAATTTTACGTGCAAAAACCCTCCCATGTCTCAAGCAATTTGACTCATTTCTAGATTTGTGATGTGGTTTTGTTTTGACGTTTCATCTGTTGGTTGCAGAACTGAACTGAGAAATCTCTTTTCTGAAAAATGGAAGTTGCTTTTTTATTCATAAAATAACTTGCCAGATAAATTTGGGGGCTTATTTTGCTGCATAGTTTTTCAGATAGCCAATTTTTTACAGCAAAAACTGAAATCTTAACAGGGTTTATGTTGTATTTTTAGTAAAAATAACTCTTTTCTGTCTTAATATGAGGCACATTTACCAGACTACTTCAGAAAAATGTCCTATTTCATGTTATTTAAAGATAAAAATGACGACTGAACTAACTAAGAACTAGGAACAAAAATCTGCCAATGGGGTTAGTTTTTATCTGAAAGAATTGTTGACATTTCTTTGGTCAGTGTTCATATAGTTTTGGTGTTTTTCCACCTCTACATTTATCTGTATCCACCCCATGAGGAACATTTAAGCAACCAATCAGATTTTGTCCCATAAACTAAAGATATTTCTTTAGTAAGTGTTCATATTTTGGTGCTGGTTCTCCTGGATGGCTCGCCAAATTATTTTGGTGTTTTTCCGCCTCTACATTTGTCTATACCCAGTTTCTCCTGGCTCTATTTATAGGGGACTACTTTCTCATTTTATGAACTTTACTATTCCTCAGAATTTTGCTTCAAACTCCAAAATTTGACTATATTTATCATCGAATTTTAACACTCATTCTCATAATTTTGACTTTTTCTTTTTTCCTCATAATGTTTAGTTTTCATCATAAAATTTTTGACTTTTTCATCTCTAAATTTTGTCATTTAAATCTCAGGATTAACTTATAACTTAGCCTCTTATGTCAAAATTTTGACTTATTCTTCAAATTTGACTGTTTTAACTCAAAATTTTGACTTTTTACCTCGAATTCTTTACCTCAAGACTTAATGGTTAAAAGATTTAATCATTTTTTCTCACATTCTTTACTTCATCATCTAAAAATTTTGACTTCATAATCTCACAATTATGACGTTTTAATATCAAAATTTTGACTTAGAGTTTTGAGTGTTGATCGCAAAATTTTGAATAAATAGTTTCTTCTGGATGGCTCGCCACATTATTTTGGTGTTTTTCCGCCTCTACATTTGTCTATACCCAGTTTCTCCTGGCTCTATTTATAGGGGACTACTTTCTCATTTTATGAACTTTACTATTCCTCAGAATGTTGCTTCAATCTCCAAAATTTGACTATATTTATCTTCAAATTCTAACACTCGCTCTCATAATTCGACTTTTTCTTTTTTCCTCATAATGTTTGTCTATCATCATAAAATTTTGGACTTTTTCATCTCGAAATTGTTTCATTTAAATCTCAGGATTAATTTATCCTATAATGTCAAAATTTTGACTTTTTCTCCAAATTGGAATTTTTCTCCAAATTTGACTTTTTTTAATCTCAAAATTTTGAATTTTTACCTCGAAATCTTTACCTCAAGACTTAATGGTTAAAAGATTTAATCTTTTTTTCTCATATTCTTCAACTTATCATCTAAATATTTTGACATCATTATCTCACAATTTTGACGTTTTAATCTCAAAATTTTGACTTTTGTTGGAATTTTGAGTGTTTATTAATAATAATAATAATAATAATAATAATAATAATGCATTTCATTTCAAGACGCCTTTCACGACACCCAAGGTCGCCTTACAAAGGGTAAAAAACACATAAAAACAAAATAAAGTTAAAAACAGCAACATAAAAGCAATAGAATAGGGGACAATATTTATCGCAAAAAATTTACTTTCTCCTGGATGGCTCGCCACATTTTATTTGCAGTGCCTCATTATTAAAACATCACTGCATGGACAACAAAACTAGAAACTTAGAGGCTGAGTTAGTGTTATTTTGGTCACTTCATTCACAAAAAACAATATATGAGACTAGATAACAAGACTATATGGGACCTTTAAACTGAAATATTTTGGTTTTAGTGATACACTTAAAGAAATCGGTGTAGATTTTGGTTCAGTTTGTTTTGTCTTTGAGTTCTGTTTCGTTGTTCATGTCATTGTTCGACTGCAGAAACTCTGACACTCGTGTTCCTCTGTGCAGCAGGAATTCTGGGAAAGCAGCGTGTTGTAGCGGCTGAGGTGTAGAGATTACAGTACCAGCAGAGACCCTCCTCCCTGCCAAAGAGCAAGTTGGACTGAGAGGCCAAGCTGAGAAAGAGAGAGAGAGAGAGAGAGAGAGAGAGAGAGAGAGAGAGAGAGAGAGAGAGAGAGAGAGGCAGGTTTATAAGGAAAAGCTCAGAAACAGCAGAAACAGGGACGGAGCCGTTCAGAGTCAGAGTTAGTCCAGAAACCAGTTTCTTCAACAGCTGCTTCAGTCAAACGCAGACGATGTTAGAGCAGAACAAACAGGAAGGGGTTAAACTTCTGCAGATGCCGTTTTCATTACGGTTAAAATACGTTCCAGCTTTTATTTCTCCCTCACATCACTGACTCTTTTCAGGACTAAATAACAACAACAAAGTCCACATCATGTAGCCGAGTATGTAACAATGACCTGAAATGTCATGAGGATGATAAGTAATAAAAACGAAAATGTAAAAAAAGTTGTAAATTTGTGTGTAAATTCGCAAATTAATGACATAATAAATTCGTAAATTTGCCACTTTTTGAACAAGCAAATTTACACGTTTATGGAAAATAAAATTCTTTAATTGGCCTTAATGTGCCAATGTACTTTTGTTACTTTTTTCATCAGTTTTTAAACTTTGCATCATCAAGATTTAACCCAATTCTTTGAAAATTTTGACTTTTATTCTCAAAATTTCAACTTTACAGACAATTTTGAGTTGTATCATAAAATTTTGAGATTTTGTCTCAAAATTGTAACTTACTTTTGGCCAAAAAAAAATATCAACAAAGCTAAGTTTCTAATTAAATTGTTTCAAACTGGCGCAAATGGGCTTCCACTATTACGCTTCAACATATGCATGAATAAAAAGATAAATATTTACACTTTTTTCCTGCAAAAATGTGAGTAATACCTTAAAATCATGGTTAAAGTTTAAGTTAGTGTTGAAGTTAGTGTTTAAATGTGAGACAAAATTTTGACTTTTTTTTTTCTAAAAGTTTTGATTAATCTCAGAATTTTAACTTTTCTGTGAATCTTAACATTTTGGCTAAATATTGGCCACAAAAAGTTTGCAAAAAAAGCCAAGTTTCATCTTCTTGAATGGAAATGGGCTTTTATAATTATCTTTATCTTATGTGCTGTGTACTTATGCTTTCACTCTCTCTTAAAGAAAAAACATGTATATTTCTCTTGTGCAAACTCATGGTTAAAGTGTAGTTTATATTTTGAGGTGTTTAAATATCGAGCTGATATGTTTGGTCCAGTTTTGCAGACAGTTTTCGGTGCCTCCCCCCGTCAGGACCACAATAAAAAAAAAAGGTGAACTAGCGTTTATTTGCAGTTGTTTGTCTGTAAAAGTGCATTTCCACTTCAGCATTTTCTGTCTGTGAGTGCAGCTTTCAACAGTCAGAGTTTCATGTTTTCATCTCAACATCTTGAGTTTAGGTTGGTGAATAATCAGAATAATGTCAGTGTCTCAGTGCAATATTATGGCGCTTTTCCACTCTACAATTCCAGCTCTACTCTACTCGTCTCTACTGGGTTTGGTTATCTTTTCCTCTAGCCCGACTACAGACTCACGGTGGGCGTGGATCTTATAACACAGCTGCGCTAAAGTGCTGCGCAGAAGTGCGTGCATGTTCATCTATAACGCCACACAAACATCATTTTGTACTAACATATGTGCCACCGTGGTCTTTAAAGGAAAAAAAAAAAGCTTTAAAAAGATTTCATTAAAGTAATACAGCGGCTCAATGTGGGTCGTCATGACAACGGAGGTAAACAACAGCCTGGTGCTGCTGCACGCGGAGGAAAACGAAGGAGCTGCTTCCTGACATCAACTCTTCCCTGGATCCAGTGAGATCACTTTAATTTTTGATTTTTGGGCCTGGTATAGCAGAGATTTGTTGTTGATCAATCATTCTTCTTTGAACTGGTTTTCCTTTTTGGTTCCCTGTGGATTAATGGACTGATTGGTGCTTAAAGACTCTCGTGGCAGACAGATCGCTCCTGCACCGACCAACTTTGATTTAATTTAAAAGACTCTTTAAA
>RPOG01006019.1:0-27151 GCA_008086565.1 Thalassoma bifasciatum
GGTTTTTACTTGTTTTATACAGTATTTACTTGCTTATAAATGCATTTTGACTGGCCTCAATGCTAGAAATCTGGGATTTAACTTGTTTTATACAGTCGAAACTTGGTTATAAATGCACTTTGACTGGCCTGAATGCTAGAACTCTGGGTTTTATCCTATTTAATACAGAATCAACCTGCTCATATATGTACTTTGACTGGCCTGAATGCAAGAAATCTGGGTTTTAACTCATTTTATTTAATCTAAACTTGGTTTTAAATGCACTTTGACTGACCTCAATGCTAGAAATCTGGGTGTTTACCTTTAATGTACAGTCAAAACAGGGTTTAAAATGTACCTTGACTGGTTTTAATGCCAGAAATCTGGGTCTGAACTCATTTTATTTCATCTAAACTTGGTTATAAATGTACTTTGACTAGCCTCAATGCTAGAAATCTGGGTTTTAACTTATTTTATACAGTATTTACTTGCTTATAAATGTACTTTGACTGGCCTGAATGCTAGAAATCTGGGTTTTAACTCATTTTATTACATCTAAACTTGGTTTGAAATTCACCTTGACTGGCCTGAATGCTAGAAATCTAGGTTTTAACTTGTTTTATATAGTCTAAACTTGCTTATGGATGTACTTTGACTGGTTTTGATGCTAGAAATCTAGGATTTAACTTGTTTTATATAGTCTAAACTTGCTTATGGATGTACTTTGACTGGTTTTGATGCTAGAAATCTAGGATTTAACTTGTTTTAAACAGTCAAAACTTGGTATAAATGCACTCTGACTGGTTTGAATGCTAGAAATCTGGGTTTAAACTTGTTTTATTTCATCTAAACTTGGTTTTATATGCACTTTGACTGGCCTCAAAGCTAGAAGTCTGGGTTTAAACCTATTTAATACATTCTAAACTAGGTTATAAATGTACTTTGATTGGAACCATATCTAGAAATCTGGGTTTTAACTTGTTTTATACAGTCTAAACAGCGTTTAAAATGTACTTTGACTCACCTCAATACTGGAACTCTGCGTTTTATCCTATTTAATACAGTCTAAACAGGGTTTTAAATGTACTTTGACTGGTTTTAATGCTAATATTCTGGGTTTGAACTCATTCAATTTCATCTAAACTTGGTTTTAAATGCACTTTGACTGGCCTCAATGCTAGAAATCTGGGTTTTAACCTATTTTATACGGTCAAAACTTGGTTTTAAATGCACTTTGACTGGTTTTAATGCTAGAAATCTGGGTTTTAACTTATTTAATACAGTCTAAACTAGTTTATGAATGTACTTTGACTGGCCTGAATGCTAAAATCTGGGTTTTATCCTATTTAATACAGAATCAACCTGCTCATATATGTACTTTGACTGGCCGTAATGCTAGAAATCTGGGTTTTAGCTTATTTTAAACAGTCCAAACTAGGTTTTAAATGTACTTTGATTGGCCCCATTGCTAGAAATCTGGGTTTTAATCTATTTTATACTGTCTTAACAGCATTTAAAATGTACTTTGACTGGTTTTAATGCTAAAAATCTGGGTTTCAACTCATTTTATTTCATCTAAACTTGGTTATAAATGTACTTTGACTAGCCTGAATGCTAGAACTCTGGGTTTTATCCTATTTAATACAGAATCAACCTGCTCATATATGTACTTTGACTGGCCTCAATGCTAGAAATCTGGGTGTTTACCTTTAATGTACAGTCAAAACAGGGTTTAAAATGTACCTTGACTGGTTTTAATGCCAGAAATCTGGGTCTGAACTCATTTTATTTCATCTAAACTTGGTTTTAAATGCACTTTGACTGACCTCAATGCTAGAAATCTGGGTTTTTAACTTATTTTATACAGTATTTACTTGCTTATAAATGTACTTTGAATTGCCCCATTGCTAGAAATCTGGGTTTTAACCTATTTTATACAGTCTAAACAGGGTTTAAAATGTACTTTGACTGGCCCCATTGCTAGAAATCTGGGTTTTAACCTATTTTATACAGTCTATACAGGGTTTTAAATGTACTTTGACGAGCCTGAATGCTAGAACTCTGGGTTTTATCCTATTTAATACAGAATCAACCTGCTCATATATGTACTTTGACTGGCCTCAAAGCTAGAAATCTGGGTTTAAACCTATTTAATACATTCTAAACTAGATTATAAATGTACTTTGATTGGAACCATATCTAGAAATCTGGGTTTTAATTTATTTTATACAGTCTAAACAGCGTTTGAAATGTACTTTGACTCACCTCAATACTAGAACTCTGGGTTTTATCCTATTTAATACAGTCTAAACAGGGTTTTAAATGTACCTTGACTGGCCTCAATGCTAGAAATCTGGGTTTTTAACTTATTTTATACAGTATTTACTTGCTTATAAATGTACTTTGAATTGCCCCATTGCTAGAAATCTGGGTTTTAACCTATTTTATACAGTCTAAACAGGGTTAAAAATGTACTTTGACTGGCCCCATTGCTAGAAATCTGGGTTTTAACCTATTTTATACAGTCTATACAGGGTTTTAAATGTACTTTGACGAGCCTGAATGCTAGAACTCTGGGTTTTATCCTATTTAATACAGAATCAACCTGCTCATATATGTACTTTGACTGGCCTCAAAGCTAGAAATCTGGGTTTAAACCTATTTAATTCATTCAAAACTAGGTTATAAATGTACTTTGACTGGCCTCAATGCTAGAAATCCGGGTTTTAACCTATTTTATACAGTCTAAACAGCGTTTAAAATGTACTTTGACTGGCCTGAATACCAGAAATCTGGGTTTTAACTTGTTTTATACAGTCTAAACAGTGTTTGAAATGCACTTTGACTGGCCTCAATGCTAGAAATCTGGGATTAAACTTGTTTTATACAGTCGAAACTTGGTTATGTATGCACTTTGACTGGCCTCAAAGCTAGAAATCTGGGTTTAAACCTATTAAATACATTCTAAACTAGGTTATAAATGTACTTTGATTGGAACCATATCTAGAAATCTGGGTTTTAATTTATTTTAAACAGTCTAAACAGCGTTTTAAATGTACTTTGACTCACCTCAATACTAGAACTCTGGGTTTTATCCTATTTAATACAGTCTAAACAGGGTTTTAAATGTACCTTGACTGGTTTTAATGCTAAAATTCTGGGTTTGAACTCATTTTATTTCATCTAAACTTGGTTTTAAATGCACTTTGACTGGCCTCAATGCTAAAAATCTGGGTGTTTACCTTTAATGTACAGTCAAAACAGGGTTTAAAATGTACCTTGACTGGTTTTAATGCCAGAAATTTGGGTCTGAACTCATTTTATTTCATCTAAACTTGGTTTTAAATGCACTTTGACTGGCCTCAATGCTAGAAATCTGGGTTTTTAACTTATTTTATACAGTATTTACTTGCTTATAAATGTACTTTGAATTGCCCCATTGCTAGAAATCTGGGTTTTAACCTATTTTATACAGTCTAAACAGGGTTTAAAATGTACTTTGACTGGCCCCATTGCTAGAAATCTGGGTTTTAACCTATTTTATACAGTCTATACAGGGTTTTAAATGTACTTTGACGAGCCTGAATGCTAGAACTCTGGGTTTTATCCTATTTAATACAGAATCAACCTGCTCATATATGTACTTTGACTGGCCGTAATGCTAGAAATCTGGGTTTAAACCTATTTAATACATTCTAAACTAGGTTATAAATGTACTTTGACTGGCCTCAATGCTAGAAATCCGGGTTTTAACCTATTTTATACAGTCTAAACAGCGTTTAAAATGTACTTTGACTGGCCTGAATACCAGAAATCTGGGTTTTAACTTGTTTTATACAGTCTAAACAGTGTTTAAAATGCACTTTGACTGGCCTCAATGCTAGAAATTTGGGTTTTAACTTGTTTTATACAGTCGAAACTTGGTTATGAATGCACTTTGACTGGCCTCAAAGCTAAAAATCTGGGTTTAAACCTATTAAATACATTCTAAACTAGGTTATAAATGTACTTTGATTGGAACCATATCTAGAAATCTGGGTTTTATCCTATTTGATACAGTCTAAACAGGGTTTTAAATGTACTTTGACTGGCCTCAATGCTAGAAATCTGGGTTTTAACCTATTTTATACAGTCTAAACAGCGTTTAAAATGTACTTTGACTGGCCTGAATGCCAGAAATCTGGGTTTTAACTTGTTTTATACAGTCTAAACAGCGTTTAAAATGCACTTTGACTGGCCTCAATGCTAGAAATCTGGGATTTAACTTGTTTTATACAGTCGAAACTTGGTTATAAATGCACTTTGACTGGCCTCAATGCTAGAACTCTGGGTTTTAACCTATTTAATCCATTCTCAACTAGGTTATAAATCTACTTTGATTGGAACCATATCTAGAAATCTGGGTTTAACCCATTTAATACATTATAAACTTGGTTATAAATGTACTTTGACTCACCTCAATACTAGAACTCTGGGTTTTATCCTATTTAATACAGTCTGAACAGGGTTTTAAATGTACTTTTTTCTGGTTTTAATGCCAGAAATCTGGGTGTTTTCCTTAAATGTACAGTCAAAACAGGGTTTAAAATGTACCTTGACTGGTTTTAATGCCAGAAATCTGGGTCTGAACTCATTTTATTTCATCTAAACTTGGTTTTAAATGCACTTTGACTGGCCTCAATGCTAGAAATCTGGGTGTTTACCTTTAATGTACAGTCGAAACAGGGTTTAAAATGTACCTTGACTGGTTTTAATGCCAGAAATCTGGGTCTGAACTCATTTTATTTCATCTAAACTTGGTTTAAAATGCCCCTTGACTGGCCACAATGCTAGAAATCTGGGTTTTTAACTTATTTTATACAGTATTTACTTGCTTATAAATGTACTTTGATTGGCCCCATTGCTAGAAATCTGGGTTTAAACCTATTTTATACAGTCTAAACAGGGTTTTAAATGTACTTTGACTGGTTTTAATGCTAAAAATCTGGGTTTGAACTCATTTTATTTCATCTAAACTTGGTAATAAATGTACTTTGACTAGCCTGAATGCTAGAACTCTGGGTTTTATCCTATTTAATACAGAATCAACCTGCTCATATATGTTCTTTGACTGGCCTCAAAGCTAGAAATCTGGGTTTAAAACCTATATAATACATTCTAAACTAGGTTATAAATGTACTTTGACTGGCCTCAATGCTAGAAATCTGGGTTTTAACCTATTTTATACAGTCTAAACAGCGTTTAAAATGTACTTTGACGTTCCCTGAAATATTGTTTAGATAAATCTCTAAATCCAAAGCTGTACTTTTATGGGGGTTACAAAAACTTGGTTATAAATGTACTGTATAAATACTTTGACTGGCCTCAATGCTAGAAATCTGGGTGTTAACCTTTAATCAACAGTCAAAACAGGGTTTAAAATGTACTTTGACTGGTTTTAATGTTAAAATTCTGGGTTTGAACTCATTTTATTTCATCTAAACTTGGTTTTAAATGCACTTTGACTGACCTCAATGCTATAAATCTGGGTGTTTACCTTTAATCAACAGTCGAAACAGGGTTTAAAATGTACCTTGACTGGTTTTAATGCCAGAAATCAGGGTCTGAACTCATTTTATTTCATCTAAACTGTGTTTTAAATGTACTTTGACTGTCTTCAATACCAGAAATCTGGGTTTTAACCTATTTTATACAGTCAAAACTTGGTTTTAAATGCACTTTGACTGGTTTTAATGCTAGAAATCTGGGTTTTAACTTATTAAATACAGTCTTAACTAGTCTATGAATGTACTTTGACTGGCCTGAATGCTAGAACTCTGGGTTTTATCCTATTTAATACAGAATCAACCTGCTCATATATGTACTTTGACTGGCCTTATTGCTAGAAATCTGGGTTTTTGGCTTATTTTTTACAGTCGAAACTTGGTTTTAAATGTACTTTGACTGGCCTGAATGCTAGAAATCTGGGTTTTAACTTATTTTATACAGTCTAAACAGGGGTTTAAATGTACTTTGACTGGTTTTAATGCTAAAAATCTGGATTTGAACTCATTTTATTTCATCTCAAAATGGTTATAAATGTACTTTTACTAGCCTCAATGCTAGATATCTGGGTTTTAACTTGTTTTATACGGTATTTACTTGCTTATAAATGCACTTTGACTGGCCTCAATGCTAGAAATCTGGGTTTTAACCTATTTTATTCAGTCGAAACTAGATTTTCAATGTACTTTGACTGGCCTGAATGCTAGAAATCTGCGTTTGAACTCATTTTATTACATCTAAACTTGGTTTTAAATGTACTTTGACTGGCCTGAATGCTAGATATCTGGGTTTTAACCTATTTTATACAGTCGAAACTAGATTTTCAATGTACTTTGACTGGCCTGAATGCTAGAAATCTGGGTTTTAACCTGTTTTCTTCAGTCTAAACAGGGTTTAAAATGTACTTTGACTGGCCCTTATGCTAGAAATCTGGGTTTAAACCCATTAAATACATTATAAACTTGGTTATAAATGCACTTTGACTGGCCTCAAAGCTAGAAATCCGGGATTTAATTGATTTATACGGTATTTACTTGCTTAAAAATGCACTTTGACAGGCCTAAATGCTAGAAATCTAGGTTTAAACCGATTAAAAATATATTATAAACTTGGTTATAAATGCACTTTGACTAGCCTGAATGCTAGAAATCTGGGATTTAACTTGTTTTATACAGTCAAAACTTGGTAATAAATGCACTTTGACTGGCCTGAATGCTAGAAATCTGGGTTTAAACTTGTTTTATTTCATCTAAACTTGGTTTTAAATGTACCTTGACTGGCCTGAATGCTAGAAATCTGGGTTTTTACTTATTTTATTAAGTATTTACTTGCTTATAAATGCACTTTGACTGGCCTCAATGCTAGAAATCTGGGTTTTAGCTTAATTTATACAGTCGAAACTAGGTTTTAAATTTACTTTTAATTGGCCCCATTGCTAGAAATCTGGGTTTTAACCTATTTTATTACATCTAAACTTGGTTTTAAATGCACCTTGACTGGCCTGAATGCTAGATATCTGGGTTTTAACTTGTTTTATACGGTATATACTTGCTTATAAATGCACTTTGACTGGCCTCAATGCTAGAAATCTGGGTTTTAGCTTATTTTATACAGTCGAAACTAGTTTCTGGATGTACTTTGACTGGCCTGAATGCTAAAATCTGGGTTTTAACTTATTTTATACAGTCTAAACAGGGTTTAAAATGTACCTTGACTGGTTTTAATGCTAGAACTCTGGGTTTTATCCTATTTAATACAGAATCAACCTGCTCATATATGTACTTTGACTGGCCTTAATGCTAGAAATCTGGGTTTTAGCTCATTCTGTACAGTCGAAACTAGGTTTTAAATGTACTTTGACTGGCCTGAATGCTAGAAATCTGGGTTTTAACCTATTTTATACAGACTAAACTTGATTATAAATGCACTTTGACTGGCCTCAATGCTGGAAATCTGGGTTATAACCTATTTTATACAGTCTAAACTTGATTATAAATGCACTTTGACTGGCATCAATCCTAGAAATCTGGGTCTGAACTCATTTTATTTCATCTAAACTTGGTTTTAAATGCACTTTGACTGACCTCAATGCTAGAAATCTGGGTGTTTACCTTTAATATACAGTCAAAACAGGGTTTAAAATGCACTTTGACTGGCCTCAATGATAGAAATCTGGGTTTTAAGCCACTTTATCCAGTCTATACTAGTAACTGAGTGCACTTTGACTGGCCTCAATGCTGGAAATCTGGGTTTTAACTTATTTTATACAGTCTAAACAGGGGTTTAAATGTACTTTGACTGGTTTTAATGCTAAATATCTGGATTTGAACTCATTTTATTTCATCTCAACTTGGTTATAAATGTACTTTTACTAGCCTCAATGCTAGAAATCTGGGTTTTAACTAATTTTTACAGTATTTACTTGCTTATATAAGCACTTTGACTGGCCTCAATGCTAGAAATCTGGGTTTTAACCTATTTTATACAGTCCAAACTAGATTTTCAATGTACTTTGACTGGCCTGAATGCTAGAAATCTGGGTTTTAACCTGTTTTCTTCAGTCTAAACAGGGTTTAAAATGTACTTTGACTGGCCCTTATGCTAGAAATCTGGGTTTAAACCCATTAAATACATTATAAACTTGGTTATAAATGCACTTTGACTGGCCTCAATGCTAGAAATCTGGGATTTAACTTGCTTTATACGGTATTTACTTGCTTAAAAATGCACTTTGACTGGCCTAAATGCCAGAAATCTAGGTTTAAACCGATTAAATATATTATAAACTTGGTTATAAATGCACTTTGACTAGCCTGAATGCTAGAAATCTGGGATTTAACTTGTTTTATTTCATCTAAACTTGGTTTTAAATGTTCCTTGACTGGCCTGAATGCTAGAAATCTGGGTTTTAACTTATTTTATTAAGTATTTACTTGCTTATAAATGTACTTTGACTGGCCTGAATGTTAGAAATCTGGGTTTTAGCTCATTTTATACAGTCTAAACAGCGTTTGAAATGTATTTAACTGGCCTGAATGCTAGAAATCGGGGTTTTAACCTATTTTATTACATCTAAACTTGGTTTTAAATGCATCTTGACTGGCCTGAATGCTAGATATCTGGGTTTGAACTTGTTTTATACGGTATTTACTTGCTTATAAATGCACCTTGACTGGCCTCAATGCTAGAAATCTGGGTTTTAGCTTATTTTATACAGTCGAAACTAGGTTTTAAATTTACTTTTTATTGGCCCCATTGCTAGAAATCTGGGTTTTAACTTATTTTAAACAGTCTAAACAGGGGTTTAAATGTACTTTGACTGGCCTCAAAGCTAAAAATCTGGATTTGAACTCATTTTATTTCATCTCAACTTGGTTATAAATGTACTTTTACTAGCCTCAATGCTAGAAATATGGGTTTTAACTAATTTTTACAGTATTTACTTGCTTATATACGCACTTTGACTGGCCTCAATGTAAGAAATACGGGTTTAAGCTTATTTTATACAGTCTAAACTAGGACAGAATGTACTTTGACTGGTTTTAATGCTAGAAATCTGGGATTTAACTTTTTTTATTTTATCTAAACTTGGTTTAAAATGTACATTGACAGGCCTGAATGCTAGAAATCTGGGTTTTGACCTATTTTGTAAAGTCTAAACTTGCTTATAAATGCACTTTGACTGGCCTCAAAGCTAGAAATCTGGGTTTTAACCTATTAAATACATTATAAACTTGGTTATAAATGTACTTTGACTGGCCTGAATGCTAAAAATCTGGGTTTTAACTTATTTTATCAAGTATTTACTTGCTTATAAATGTACTTTGACTGGCCTGAATGCTAGAAATCTGGGTTTAAGCTTATTTTATACAGTCGAAACTAGGTTTTAAATTTACTTTTAATTGGCCCCATTGCTAGAAATCTGGGTTTTAACCTATTTTATTACATCTAAACTTGGTTTTAAATGCACCTTGACTGGCCTGAATGCTAGATATCTGGGTTTTAACTTGTTTTATACGGTATTTACTTGCTTATAAATGCACTTTGACTGGCCTCAATGCTAGAAATCTGGGTTTTAGCTTATTTTATACAGTCGAAACTAGGTTTTAAATTTACTTTTTATTGGCCCCATTGCTAGAAATCTGGGTTTTAACTTATTTTATACAGTCTAAACAGGGGTTTAAATGTACTTTGACTGGTTTTAATGCTAAAAATCTGGATTTGAACTCATTTTATTTCATCTCAACTTGGTTATAAATGTACTTTTACTAGCCTCAATGCTAGAAATCTGGGTTTTAACTAATTTTTACAGTATTTACTTGCTTATATAAGCACTTTGACTGGCCTCAATGCTAGAAATCTGGGTTTTAACCTATTTTATACAGTCGAAACTAGATTTTCAATGTACTTTGACTGGCCTGAATGCTAGAAATCTGGGTTTTAACCTGTTTTCTTCAGTCTAAACAGGGTTTAAAATGTACTTTGACTGGCCCTTATGCTAGAAATCTGGGTTTAAACCCATTAAATACATTATAAACTTGGTTATAAATGTACTTTGACTGGCCTGAATGCTAGAAATCTGGGTTTTATCTTATTTTATAAAGTATTTACTTGCTTATAAATGTACTTTGACTGGCCTGAATGCTAGAAATCTGGGTTTAAGCTTATTTTATACAGTCTAAACTTGGTTATAAATGTACTTTGACTGGCCTCAATGCTAGAAATCTGTGTTTTAGCTTATTTTATACAGTCACAACAGGGTTTAAAATTTACTTCGATTGGCCCCATTGCTAGAAATCTGGGTTTTAACTTATTTTATACAGTCTAAAGAGGGTTTTAAATGTACTATGACTGGCCTGAATGCTAGAAATCTGGGATTTAACTTGTTATATACACTATTTACTTGCTTATATATGCACTTTGACTGGCCTCAATGTTAGAAATCTGGGTTTAAGCTTATTTAATACAGTCTAAACAAGGACAGAATGTACTTTGACTGGTTTTAATGCTAGAAATCTGGGATTGAACTTGTTTTATTTCATCTAAACTTGGTTTAAAATGTACATTGACTGGCCTGAATGCTAGAAATCTGGGTTTAAACCTATTAAATACATTCTAAACTTGGTTATAAATGTACTTTGACTGGCCCTTATGCTAGAAATCTTGGTTTTAACCTATTTTATACAGTCAAAATTAGGTTTTCAATGTACTTTGACTGGCCTGAATGCTAGAAATCTGGGTTTCAACCTGTTTTCTACAGTCTAAACAGGGTTTTAAAATGTACTTTGACTGGACCTTATGCTAGAAATCTGGGATTTAATTGTTTTATACGGTATTTACTTGCTTATAAATGCACTTTGACTGGCCTAAATGCCAGAAATCTGGGTTTAAACCGATTAAATATATTATAAACTTGGTTATAAATGCACTTTGACTGGCCTCAAAGCTAGAAATCTGGGTTTTAACTTGTTTTATACAGTCAAAACTTGGTTATAAATGCACTTTTACTGGCCTGAATGCTAGAAATCTGGGTTTAACCTATTTTATACAGTCAAAACTAGGTTTTCAATGTACTTTGACTGGCCTGAATGCTAGAAATCTGGGTTTCAACCTGTTTTCTACAGTCTAAACAGGGTTTAAAATGTACTTTGACTGGACCTTATGCTAGAAATCTGGGATTTAATTGTTTTATATGGTATTTACTTGCTTATAAATGCACTTTGACTGGCCTAAATGCCAGAAATCTGGGTTTAAACCGATTAAATATATTATAAACTTGGTTATAAATGCACTTTGACTGGCCTCAAAGCTAGAAATCTGGGATTTAACTTGTTTTATACAGTCAAAACTTGGTTATAAATGCACTTTTACTGGCCTGAATGCTAGAAATCTGGGTTTAAACTTGTTTTATTTCATCTAAACTTGGTTTTAAAATTCACCTTGACTGGCCTGAATGCTAGAAATCTGGGTTTTAACTTATTTTATAAAGTATTTACTTGCTTATAAATGTACTTTGACTGGCCTGAATGCTAGAAATCTGGGTTTTTGCTTATTTTATACAGTCTAAACAGCGTTTAAAATGTACTTTGACTGGTTTTAATGCTGGAAATCTGGGTTTGAACTCATTTTATTACATCTTAATTTGGTTATAAATGCACCTTGACTGGCTTGAATGCTAGAAATCTGGGTTTAAACATATTTTATACAGTATTTACTTGTTTATAAATGCACTTTGACTGGCCTCAATGCTAGAAATCTGGGTTTAAACTTGTTCTATTTCATCTAAACTTGGTTTTAAATGCACCTTGACTGGCCTGAATGCTAGAAATCTGGGTTTAAACCTATTAAATACATTATAAACTTGGTTTTAAATGCACTTTGACTGGCCTCGAAGCTAGAAATCTGGGTTTTAACTTGTTTTTTACAGTCTAAACTTGATAATAAATGTACTTTGACTGGCCTCAATACTAGAAATCTGGGTTTAAACCTGTTTTATATCATTTAAACTTGGTTTAAAATGCACTTTGACTGGCCTGAATGCTAGAAATCTGGGTTTTAACCTGTTTTTATACAGTATTTACTTGCTTATAAATGTACTTTGATTGGCCTTAATGCTAGAAATCTGGGTTTAAACCTATTAAATACATTATAAACTTGGTTTTAAATGCACCTTGACTGGCCTGAATGCTAGAAATCTGGGTTTAAACCTGTTTTCTACAGTCTAAACAAGGTTTAAAATGTACTTTGACTGGCCCTTATGCAAGAAATCTGGGTTTAAACCCATTAAATACATTATAAACTTGGTTATAAATGCACTTTGACTGGCCTCAAAGCTAGAAATCTGGGATTTAACTTGTTTTATACAGTCAAAACTTGGTTAAAAATGCACTTTTACTGGCCTCAAAGCTAGAAATCTGGGTTTAAACTTGTTTTATTTCATCTAATCTTGGTTTAAAATGCACCTTGACTGGCCTGAATGCTAGAAATCTGGCTTTTAACTTATTTTATAAAGTATTTACTTGCTTATAAATGTACTTTGACTGGCCTGAATGCTAGAAATCTGGGTTTTAGCTTATTTTATACAGTCTAAACTTGGTTTAAAATGTACTTTAACTGGCCTGAATGCTAGATATCTGGGTTTTTACCTATTTTATTACATCTAAACTTGGTTTAAAATGTACTTTGACTGTCCTCAATGCTAGAAATCTTGGATTTAACTTGTTTTATACAGTCAAAACTTGGTAATAAATGCACTTTGACTGGCCTGAATGCTAGAAATCTGGGATTCAACTTGTTTTATTTCATCTAAACTTGGTTTAAAATGCACCTTGACTGGCCTGAATGCTAGAAATCTGGGTTTAAACCTGTTTTCTACAGTCTAAACAAGGTTTAAAATGTACTTTGACTGGCCCTTATGCAAGAAATCTGGGTTTAAACCCATGAAATACATTATAAACTTGGTTATAAATGCACTTTGACTGGCCTCAAAGCTAGAAATCTGGGATTTAATTGTTTTATACGGTATTTACTTGCTTAAAAATGCACTTTGACTGGCCTAAATGCCAGAAATCAAGGTTTAAACGGATTAAATATATTATAAACTTGGTTTAAAATGCACTTTGACTGGCCTGAATGCTAGAAATCTGGGTTTAAACTTGTTTTATTTCATCTAAACTTGGTTTAAAATGCACCTTGACTGGCCTGAATGCTAGAAATCTGGGTTTAAACCTGTTTTCTACAGTCTAAACAAGGTTTAAAATGTACTTTGACTGGCCCTTATGCAAGAAATCTGGGTTTAAACCCATTAAATACATTATAAACTTGGTTATAAATGCACTTTGACTGGCCTCAAAGCTAGAAATCTGGGATTTAATTGTTTTATACGGTATTTACTTGCTTAAAAATGCACTTTGACTGGCCTAAATGCCAGAAATCTGGGTTTTAACAGATTAAATATATTATAAACTTGGTTATAAATGCACTTTGACTGGCCTCAAAGCTAGAAATCTGGGATTTAACTTGTTTTATACAGTCAAAACTTGGTTATAAATGCACTTTGACTGGCCTGAATGCTAGAAATCTGGGTTTAAACTTGTTTTATTTCA
The DNA here is from genome assembly GCA_008086565.1 of Thalassoma bifasciatum. Lineage (NCBI taxonomy): Eukaryota > Metazoa > Chordata > Actinopteri > Labriformes > Labridae > Thalassoma > Thalassoma bifasciatum. Next base: position 13,629 of record RPOG01006019.1, read on the forward strand.
TCTAAACTTGGTTTTAAATGTACTTTAACTGGCCTGAATGCTAGAAATCTGGGTTTTAACCTATTTTTTTACATCTAAACTTGGTTTTTAATGCACCTTGACTGGCCTCAATGCTAGATATCTTGGTTTTAACTTGTTTTATATGGTATTTACTTGCTTATAAATGCACTTTGACTGGCCTCAATGCTAGAAATCTGGGATTGAACTTGTTTTATTTCATCTAAACTTGGTTTAAAATGTACATTGACTGGCCTGAATGCTAGAAATCTGGGTTTAAACATATTTTATACAGTCAAAACTAGGTTTTCAATGTACTTTGACTGGCCTGAATGCTAGAAATCTGGGTTTCAACCTGTTTTCTACAGTCTAAACAGGGTTTAAATGTACTTTGACTAGCCTCAATGCTAGAAATCTGGGTTTTAGCTTATTTAATACACAATTTACTTGCTTATATATGCACTTTGACTGGCCTCAATGTTAGAAATCTGGGTTTAAGCTTATTTTATACAGTCTTAACTAGGACAGAATGTACTTTGACTGGTTTTAATGCTAGAAATCTGGGATTGAACTTGTTTTATTTCATCTAAACTTGGTTTAAAATGTACATTGACTGGCCTCAATGCTAGAAATCTGGGTTTAAACCTATTAAATACATTCTAAACTTGGTTATAAATGTACTTTGACTGGCCCTTATGCTAGAAATCTTGGTTTTAACCTATTTTATACAGTCAAAATTAGGTTTTCAATGTACTTTGACTGGCCTGAATGCTAGAAATCTGGGTTTCAACCTGTTTTCTACAGTCTAAACAGGGTTTTAAAATGTACTTTGACTGGACCTTATGCTAGAAATCTGGGATTTAATTGTTTTATACGGTATTTACTTGCTTATAAATGCACTTTGACTGGCCTTAATGCTAGAATCTGGGTTTAAACTGATTAATTATATTATAAACTTGGTTATAAATTCACTTTGACTGGACAGAAAGCTTGAAATCTGGGATTTAATCTGTTTTATACAGTCAAAACTTGGTTATAAATGCACTTTGACTGGCCTGAATGTTAGAAATCTGGGTTTTAGCTCATTTTATACAGTCTAAACAGCGTTTAAAATGTATTTAACTGGCCTGAATGCTAGAAATCGGGGTTTTAACCTATTTTATTACGTCTAAACTTGCGTATAAATGTACTTTGACTGGCCTGAATGCTAGATATCTGGGTTTTAACTTGTTTTATACGGTATTTACTTGCTTATAAATGCACTTTGACTGGCCTCAATGCTAGAAATCTGGGTTTTAGCTTATTTTATACAGTCGAAACAGGGGTTTGAATGTACTTTGACTGGTTTTAATGCTAAAAATCTGGATTTGAACTCATTTTATTTCATCTCAACTTGGTTATAAATGTACTTTTACTAGCCTCAATGCTAGAAATATGGGTTTTAACTAATTTTTACAGTATTTACTTGCTTATATACGCACTTTGACTGGCCTCAATGTTAGACATCCGGGTTTAAGCTTATTTTATACAGTCTAAACTAGGACAGAATGTACTTTGACTGGTTTTAATGCTAGAAATCTGGGATTTAACTTTTTTTATTTCATCTAAACTTGGTTTAAAATGTACATTGACAGGCCTGAATGCTAGAAATCTGGGTTTAAACTGATTATATACAGTCGAAACTAGGTTTTCAATGTACTTTGACTGGCCTGAATGCTAGAAATCTGGGTTTTAACCTATTTTATAAAGTCTAAACTTGCTTATAAATGCACTTTGACTGGCCTCAATGCTAGAAATCTGGGTTTTACCCTATTAAATACATTATAAACTTGGTTACAAATGTACTTTGACTGGCCTGAATGCTAGAAATCTGGGTTTTAACTTATTTTATAAAGTATTTACTTGCTTATGAATGTACTTTGACTGGCCTGAATGCTAGATATCTGGGTTTAAGCTTATTTTATACAGTCTAAACTAGGTTTTCAATGTACTTTGACTGGCCTCAATGCTAGAAATCTGAGTTTTAACCTGTTTTATACAGTCTAAACTTGGTTATAAATGTACTTTGACTGGCCTCAATGCTAGAAATCTGGGTTTAAACCCATTAAATACATTATAAACTTGGTTATTAATGCACTTTGACTGCCCTCAAATCTAGAAATCTTGGATTTAACTTGTTTTATACAGTATTTACTTGCTTATAAATGCACTTTGACTGGCCTTAATGCTAGAAATCTGGGTTTTAACCGATTAAATACATTATAAACTTGGTTATAAATGCACTTTGACTGGCCTCAAAGCTAGAAATCTGGAATTTAACTTGTGTTATACAGTCAAAACGTGGTTATAAATGCACCTTGACTAGCCTCAAAGCTAGAAATCTGGGATTTAACTTGTTTTATACAGTATTTACTTGCTTATAAATGCACTTTGACTGGCCTTAATGCTAGAAATCTGGGTTTTAACCTATTAAATACATTATAAACTTGGTTATAAATGCACTTTGACTGGCCTCAAAGCTAGAAATCTGGAATTTAACTTGTGTTATACAGTCAAAACGTGGTTATAAATGCACCTTGACTAGCCTCAAAGCTAGAAATCTGGGATTTAACTTGTTTTATACAGTATTTACTTGCTTATAAATGCACTTTGACTGGCCTCAAAGCTAGAAATCTTGGATTAAACTTGTTTTATACAGTAATAACCTGCTTGTAAATGCACTTTGACTGGCCTCAATGCTAGAAATCTGGGATTTAACTTGTTTCATACATTCAAAACTTCGTTATAAATGCACTTTGACTGGCCTGATTGCTAGAAATCTGGGTTTTAACTTATTTTATACAGTATTTACTTGCTTATAAATGTACTTTGACTGGTCTCAATGCTAGAAATCTGGGATTTAGCTTATTTCATACAGTCTAAACAGCAGTTAAAATGTACTTTATCTGGCCTGAATGCTAGAAATCTGGGTCTTAACCTATTTTATTACATCTAAACTTGGTTTAAAATGTACTTTGACTGTCCTCAATGCTAGAAATCTGGGTTTGAACTCATTTTATTACATTTAAACTTGGTTTTAAATGCACCTTGACTGGCCTGAATGCTAGAAATCTGGGTTTTAACTTATTTTATAAAGTATTTACTTGCTTATATACGCACTTTGACTGGCCTCAATGCTAGAAATCTTGGTTTTAGCTTATTTTATACAGTCTAAACAGCGTTTAAAATGTACTTTAACTGGCCTGAATGCTAGAAATCTGGGTTTTAACCTATTTTATTACATCTAAACTTGGTTTAAAATGTACTTTGACTGTCCTCAATGCTAGAAATCTGGGTTTGAACTCATTTAATTACATCTAAACTTTGTTTTAAATGCACCTTGACTGGCCTGAATGCTAGATATATGGGTTTTAACTTGTTTTATACGGTATTTACTTGCTTATAAATGCACCTTGACTGGCCTTAATGCTAGAAATCTGGGTTTAACTTGTTTTATTTCATCTAAACTTGGTTTTAAATGCACCTTGACTGGCCTGAATGCTAGTAGTCTGGGTTTTAACTTATTTTATAAAGTATTTACTTGCTTATAAATGTACTTTGACTGGCCTAAATGCTAGAAATCTGGGTTTTAGCTTATTTTATACAGTCTAAACAGCGTTTAAAATGTACTTTAACTGGCCTGAATGCTAGAAATCTGGGTTTTAACCTATTTTATTACATCTAAACTTGGTTATGAATGTACTTTGACTGTCCTCAATGCTAGAAATCTGGGTTTGAACTCATTTTATTACATCTAAACCTTGTTATAAATGCACCTTGACTGGCCTGAATGCTAAAAATCTGGGTTTAAACTTGTTTTATACAGTATATACTTGCTTATATATGCACTTTGACTGGCCTGAATGCTAGAAATCAGGGTTTTAACATATGTTTTACAGTCTAAACTAGGTTATGAATGTACTTTGACTGGTTTTAATGCTAGAAATCTTGGATTGAACTTGTTTTAAACAGTCAAAACTTGGTTAAAATGCACTCTGACTGGTTTTAATGCTAGAAATCTGGGATTCAACTTGTTTTATTTCATCTAAACTTGGTTTATAATGTACATTGACTGGCCTCAATGCTAGAAATCTGGGTTTAAACCTATTAAATACATTCTAAACTTGGTTATAAATGTACTTTGACTGGCCTGAATGCTAGAAATCTGGGTTTTAACCTATTTTATACAGTCGAAACTAGGTTTTAAATGTTCTTTGATTGGCCCCATTGCTAGAAATCTGGGTTTTCACTTATTTTCTACAGTCTTAACAGGGTTTTAAATGTACTTTGACTGGTTTTAATGCTAAAAATCTGGGTTTGAACTAATTTTATTTCATCTTAACTTGCTCATAAATGTACTTTGACTGGCCTGCATGCTAGAAATCTGGGTTTTAACTTGTTTTATACAGTCAAGCAAAACTTCTCAACATAAAAAACACTTGACAACATGAAAACAAATCGTTTTTTCTCAGGCTTTTTTTCTGGCACTCAACTGTTAACTACATTCTTGGCTGTATCGTTGTTTTCACTAGCTTCTGAGATAGCATCAGTGCGCTAATCCCAGCATGCAATGCTGAGGTCTACTGAATTTCACTGCATAGTGCGCCATCTAGTGGCTGCTTTGAACCACAACAGTTAAATTACAGGAAATGCAAATTTCACAATCTCACAAATAGAGACGTTCCTGAAATATTGTTTAGATACATCTTTAAATCCAAAGCTGTACTTTAATGGGGGTAACAAAAACTTGGTTATAAATGTACTGTATAAATACTTTGACTGGCCTCAATGCTCCAAAACTGGGTTTTAACTTGTTATATTTCATCTAAACTTGGTTTTAAATGCACTTTGACTGGCCTCAATGCTAGAAATCTGGGTGTTCACCTTTAATAAACAGTCAAAACAGGGTTTAAAATGTAACTTGACTGGTTTTAATACATGAAATCTGGGTCTGAACTCATTTAATTTCATCTAAACTTGGTTTTAAATGCACTTTGACTGGTTTTAATGCTAGAAATCTGGGTTTTAGCTTATTTTATTCAGTCTAAACTTGCTTATGAATGTACTTTGACTGGTTTTAATGCTAGAAATCTGGGATTTAACTCATTTTATTTCATCTAAACTTGGTTTTAAATGCACTTTGACCGGCCTCCTTGTGGGAATCTGGGTTTTAACCCATTTTATACAGTCTAAACTAGGTACTGAATGCACTTTCACTGGCCTCAATGCTAGAAATCTGGGTTTTAACTTGTTTTATACAGTATTTACTTGCTTTTAAATGTACTTTGACTGGCCTGAATGCTAGAAATCTGGGTTTTAACCTATTTTATACAGTCTAAACAGCGTTTAAAATGTACTTTAACTGGCCTGAATGCTAGAAATCTTGGTTTTTTAACCTATTTTCTACAGTCTAAACAGGGTTTAAAATGTACTTTGACTGGTTTCAATGCTAGAAATCTTGGTTTGAACTCATTTTATTACATCTAAATTTGGTTTTAAATGCACCTTGACTGGCTTGAATGCTAGAAATCTGGGTTTAAACATATTTTATACAATATTTACTTGCTTATAAATGCACTTTGACTGGCCTCAATACTAGAAATCTGGGTTTTAACCCTTTTTTATACAGTCGAAACTTGGTTTTAAATGCACTTTGACTGGTTTAAATGCTAGAAATCTGGGTTTTAACCCTTTTTTATACAGTCGAAACTTGGTTTTAAATGCACTTTGACTGGTTTAAATGCTAGAAATCTGGGTTTTAAGCCACTTTATACAGTCTAAACTTGGTTTGAAATGCTCTTTGACTGGTTTTAATTATAGAAATCTGGGTTTAAACCTGTTTTATACAGTCTAAACTTGGTCATGAATGTACTTTGACTGGCCTGAATGCTAGAGATCTGGGTTTTAACCTATTTTATACGGTCTAAACTTGCTTATACATGTACTTTAACTGGCCTGAATGCTAGAAATCTGGGTTTTATCCTATTTTTTCAGTCTCAACAGGGTGTAAAATGAACTTTAACTGGCCTCAATGCTAGAAATCTGGGTTTGAACATATTTTATACAGTATTTACTTGCTTATAAATGCACTTTGACTGGCCTCAATGCTAGAAATCTGGGATCTAACTGGTTTTATTTCATCTAAACTTGGTTTTAAATGCACTTTGACTGGCCTGAATGCTAGAAATCTGGGATTAAACATATTTAATACAGTCTAAACTAGGTTATGAATATCCTCGACTGGTTTAAATGCTTGAAATCTGGGATTGAACTTGTTTTAAACAGTTAAAACTTTGTTTAAATGCACTCTGACTGGTTTTAATGCTAGAAATCTGGGATTCAACTTATTTTATTTCATCTAAACTTGGTTTAAAATGTACATTGACTGGCCTCAATGCTAGAAATCTGGGTTTTAACTTGTTTTATACAGTCAAGCAAAACTTCTCAACATAAAAAACTCTTGACAACATGAAAATAAATCGTTTTTTCTCAGGCTTTTTTTCTGGCACTCATCCGTTAACTACGCTCTTGGCTGTATCATTGTTTTCACTGGCTTCTGAGATAGCATCAGTGCGCTACTCCCAGCATGCAATGCTGAGTTCTATTGAATTTCACTGCATAGTGCGCCATCTAGTGGCTACTTTGAACCACAACAGTTAAATTACAGAAAATGCAAATTTCACAATCTGACAAATAGAGACGTTCCTGAAATATTGTTTAGATACATCTTTAAATCCAAAGCTGTACTTTAATGGGGGTTACAAAAACTTGGTTATAAATGTACTGTATAAATACTTTGACTGGCCTCAATGCTCGAAATCTGGGTTTTAACTTGTTATATTTCACCTAAACTTGGTTTTAAATGCACTTTGACTGGCCTCAATGCTAGAAATCTGGGTGTTCACCTTTAATAAACAGTCAAAACAGGGTTTAAAATGTAACTTGACTGGTTTTAATACCAGAAATCTAGGTCTGAACTCATTTTATTTCATCTAAACTTGGTTTTAAATGTACTTTGACTGGTTATAATGCCAGAAATCTGGGTTTTTACTTGTTTTAAACAGTCAAAACTTGGTTTAAATGCACTTTGACTGGTTTTTATGCTAGAAATCTGGGATTTAACTTGTTTTCAACAGTCAAAACTTTGTTTACTTGCACTCTGACTGTATGTAATGCTAGAAATCTGGGATTCAACTTGTTTAATTTCATCTAAACTTGGTTATGAATGTACTTTGACTGGCCTCAAAACTAGAAATCTGGGTTTTAACCTATTTTATACAGTCTAAACTTGATTATAAATGCACTTTGACTGGCCTGAATGCTAGAAATCTGGGTTTTAACTTGTTTTATACAGTCAAGCAAAACTTCTCAACATAAAAAACACTTGACAACATGAAAACAAATCGTTTTTTCTCAGGCTTTTTTTCTGGCACTCAACTGTTAACTACATTCTTGGCTGTATCGTTGTTTTCACTAGCTTCTGAGATAGCATCAGTGCGCTAATCCCAGCATGCAATGCTGAGGTCTACTGAATTTCACTGCATAGTGCGCCATCTAGTGGCTACTTTGAACCACAACAGTTAAATTACAGGAAATGCAAATTTCACAATCTCACAAATAGAGACGTTCCTGAAATATTGTTTAGTTACATCTTTAAATCCAAAGCTGTACTTTAATGGGGGTTACAAAAACTTGGTTATAAATGTACTGTATAAATACTTTGACTGGCCTCAATGCTCTAAATCTGGGTTTTAACTAATTATATTTCATCTAAACTTGGTTTTAAATGCACTTTGACTGGCCTCAATGCTAGAAATCTGGGTGTTTACCTTTAATAAACAGTCAAAACAGGGTTTAAACTGTAACTTGACTGGTTTTAATAACAGAAATCTGGGTCTGAACTCATTTAATTTCATCTAAACTTGGTTTTAAATGCACTTTGACTGGCCTCCTTGTGGGAATCTGGGATTTAACCCATTTTATACAGTCTAAACTAGGTACTGAATGCACTTTCACAGGCCTCAATGCTAGAAATCTGGGTTTTAACTTGTTTTATACAGTATTTACTTGCTTTTAAATGTACTTTGACTGGCCTGAATGCTAGAAATCTGGGTTTTAACCTATTTTTTACAGTCTAAACAGCGTTTAAAATGTACTTTAACTAGCCTGAATGCTAGAAATCTTGGTTTTATCCTATTTTATGCAGTCCAAACAGGGTTTAAAATGTACTTTGACTGGCCTCAATGCTAGAAATCTGGGTTTTAACCTATCTAATACAGTCTAAACTAGGTTTTAAATGCACCTTGACTGGCCTGAATGCTAGAGATCAGGGTTTTAACTTATTTAATACAGTATTTACTTGCTTATAAATGTACTTTGACTGGCCTGAATGCTAGATATCTGGGTTTTAACCTATTTTCTACAGTCTGAACAGGGTTAAAATGTACTTTGACTGGTTTTAATTCTAGAAATCTGGGTTTAAACCTATTTTCTACAGTCTAAAAGGGTTTAAAATGTACCTTGACTGGCCTCAATGCTAGAAATCACCCTAAATTGAACAAAATTTGTCAGTTTTGAACCAAATTTACGTGGAACTGACCGGACTTACGATCTTTAGACCCTAACTTGAACAAAATTTGTCAGTTTTGAAACAAATTTACGTGAGACTGACCAAATTTACGATCTTTAGACCCTAAGTTCTTGTTTTATTTCATCTAAACTTGGTTTAAAATGTACATTGACTGGCCTCAATGCTAGAAATCTGGGTTTAAACCTATTAAAAACATTCTAAACTTGGTTATAAATGTACTTTGACTGGTTTTAATGCTAAAAATCTGGGTTTGAACAAATTTTATTTCATCTAAATTTGGTTATAAATGTCCTTTAACTAGCCTCAATGCTAGAAATCTGGGTTTTAGCCACTTTATACAGTCTAAACTTGGTTTGAAATGCTCTTTGACTGGTTTTAATGCTAGAAATCTGTGTTTAAACCTATTTTAAACAGTCTAAACTTGGTTATGAATGTACTTTGACTGGCCTGAATGCTAGAAATCTGGGTTTTAACCTATTTTATACAGTCTAAACTTGCTTATACATGCACTTTAACTGGCCTGAATGCTAGAAATCTGGGTTTTATCCTATTTTTTTCAGTCTCAACAGGGTGTAAAATGAACTTTAACTGGCCTCAATGCTAGAAATCTGGGTTTAAACATATTTTATACAGTATTTACTTGCTTATAAATGCACTTTGACTGGCCTCAATGCTAGAAATCTGGGATCTATCTTGTTTTATTTCATCTAAACTTGGTTTTATATGCACTTTGACTGGCCTGAATGCTAGAAATCTGGGTTTTTTCCTATTTTATACAGAATCAACCTGCTCATATACTTACTTTGACTGGCCTCAATACTAGAAATTTGGGTTTTCACTTGTTTTATACAGTCTAAACTTGCTTATAAATGTACTTTGACTGGCCTCAATGCTAAAAATCTGTGTTTTAGCTTATTTTATACAGTCTAAACTTGGTTATAAATGTAGTTAGACTCACCTCAATGCTAGAAATCAGGGTTTTAACTTATTTTATACAGTATTTACTTGCTTTTAAATTTACTTTGACTGGCCTGAATGCTAGAAATATGGGTTTCAACCTATTTTATACAGTCTAAACAGCGTTTGAAGTGAACTTTGACTGGCCTGAATGCTAGAAATCTGGGTTTAAACCTATTAAATACATTAAAAACTTGGTTATAAATGCACTTTGACTGGCCTCAATGCTAGAAATCTGGGTTTGAACTCATTTTATTACATCTAAACATGGTTTTAAATGCACCTTGACTGGCCTGAATGCTAGAAATCTGGGTTTTAACCTATTTTCTACAGTCTAAACAGGGTTTAAAATGTACTTTGACTGGCCTGAATGCTAGAAATCTGGGATTTAACTTGTTTTATTTCATCTAAACTTGGTTTTCAATGCACTTTGACTGACCTCAATGCTAGAAATCTGGGTGTTTACCTTTAATATACAGTCAAAACAGGGTTTAAAATGTACATTGACTGGTCTGAATGCTAGAAATCTGGGTTTTAACCTATTTTCTACAGTCTAAACAGAGTGTAAAATGTACTTTGACTGGCCTGAATGCTAGAAATCTGGGTTTGAACTCATTTTATTACATCTAAACATTGGTTTTAAATGCACCTTGACTGGCCTGAATGCTAGAAATCTGGGTTTTTACCTATTTTCTACAGTCTAAACAGGGTTTAAAATGTACTTTGACTGGGGACTTACGATCTTTAGACCCAAAATTGAATAAAATATGTCAGATTTGAACGAATATTTACATGAAACTGCTTGAAGTTTCGATCTTTAGACCCAAAATTGAATAAATTATGTCAGATTTGTCCCAAATTTTACATGAAACTGACCGGAATTTGCTAGAAATCTGGGTTTAAACCTATTGAATACATTATAAACTTGGTAATAAATGCACTTTGACTGGCCTCAAAGCTAGAAATCTGGGTTTTAACTTGTTTTATACAGTCTAAACAGGGTTTAAAATATATTTGACTGGCATCAATAATAGAAATGTGGGTTTTCCCTCTTTTTATACAGTATTTACTTGCTTGTAAATGTACTTTGACTGGCCTGAATGCTAGAAATCTGGGTTTTAACTTATTTTATACAGTCTAAACGGCGTTTAATATGTTCTTTAACTGGCCTGAATGCTAGAAAAGACCCAAAAAAGGATAAAATATGCCTTAGTTGGACGAGTATATGAATGAAACTGACCGGAGTTATGATCTTTAGACCCAAAAGTGAACAAAATATGTCATAAATGAACGAATATTTACGTGAAACTGACCAAATTTACGATCTTTAGACCCAAACTTGAGTAAAATAAAGTAAAGTTGAACCAATATTTACATGAAACTGAGTGGAGTTACGATCTTTAGACCGTTTTAACTCATTTTATACAGCTGAAACTTGGTTTTGAATGCACCTTGACTGGCCTCAATGCTAGAAATCTGGATTAAAGCTTGTTTTATACAGTCTTAACTAGGTACTGAATGTACTTTGACTGGTTTAATGCTAGAAATCTGGGATTTAACTTGTTTAAAACAGTCAAAATTTGGTTTAAATGCACTTAAACTGGTTTTAATGCTAGAAATCTGGGATTAAACTTGTACGATTTCATCTAAACTTGGTTTTGAATGCACTTTGACTGGCCTCCTTTTGAAAATCTGGGATTTCACCTATTTTATACAGTATTTACTTGCTTATAAATGCACTTTGACTGGCCTCTATACTAGTAATCTGGGTTTAAACCTATTTTATACAGTCTAAACAGGGTTTAAAATTTACTTTGACTGGCCTCAATGGGAGAAATCTGGATTATAATCTTTTTTATTCAGTCTAAACTAGGTTTGAAATGCACTCTGACTGGTTTTAATGCTAGAAATCTGGGTTTTATCCGAGTAAATACAGTAGAAACTTCCTTATAAATGTACTTTGATTGGCCCCATTGCTAGAAATCTGGGGTTGGACTTATTTTATTGTCAGATATGAACCAATATTTACATGAAACTGAGTGTAGTTACGATCTTTAGTCCCAAAATTGGATAAATTATGTCAGTTTTGATCCAAAATTTACATGAATCTGACCAAAATTACTGTCTTTAGACCCAGACTTGAGTAAAATAAAGTAGCTTTGAACCAAAATTTACATGAAACTGACAGAAGTTATGATCTTTAGTGGGTTTTAACCATTTTTATACAGTCTTTACTTGGTTTGAAATTCACGTTGACTGGTTTAATGCTAGAAATCTGGGTTTTAAGCAACTTTATACAGTCTAAACTTGCTTATGAATGTACTTTGACTGGCCTGAATGCTAGAACTCTGGGTTTTATCCTATTTAATACAGAATCAACCTGCTCATATATGTACTTTGACTGGCCTCAATGCTAGAAATCTGGGTTTTAACTTGTTTTATACAGTCTACACTTGCTTATGAATGTACCTTGACTGGTTTTAAAACTAGAAATCTGGGATTTAACTTGTTTTATTTCATCTAAACTTGGTTTTAAATGCACTTTGACTGGCCTCAATGCTAGAAATCTGGGTTTGAACCTATTTTATACAGTCTAAAGTCGGAACTGAATGTACTTTGACTGGCCTGCATGCTAGAAATCAGGGTTTTAAGTGACTTTATACAGTCTAAACTAGGTTTTAAATGTACTTTGACTGGTATAAATGCTAGAAATCTGGGATTTAACTTGTTTAATACAGTCTAAACTTGGTTATAAATGCACTTTGACTGGCCTTAATGCTAGAAATCTGGGTTTTATCCTATTTAATACAGAATCAACCTGCTCATATATGTACTTTGTCTGGCCTTTATGCTAGAACTCTAGGTTTCAGCTAATTTTATACAGTCTATACAGGGTTTAAAATGTACTTTGACTGGCCTGAATGCTAGAAATCTGGGTTTTAACTTATTTTATACAGTCTAAACTAGGTTTAAAATGTACTTTGATTGGCCTGAATGCTAGAAATCTGGGTTTCAATCTAATTTCTACAGTCTAAACAGAGTTTAAAATATACTTTGACTGGCCTCAAAGCTAGAAATCTGGGTTTAAACCTATTAAATACATTATAAACTTGGTTATAAATGCACTTTGACTGGCCTCATAGCTAGAAATCTGGGTTTAAACTTGTTTTATACAGTACTTACTTGCTCATAAATGCACTTTGACTGGCCTCAATGCTAGAAATCTGGGTATAAACATATTTTATACAGTCTTAACTAGGTTATGAATGTACTTTGACTGGCCTGAATGCTAGAAATCTGGGTTTTATCCTATTTAATACAGAATCAACCTGCTCATATATGTACTTTGACCGGCCTTATTGCTAGAAATCTGGGTTTTAGCTTATTTTATACAGTCTAAACTTGGTTATAAATGCACTTTGACTGGCCTTAATGCTAGAAATCTGGGTTTTAACCTATTTAATACAGTCAAGCAAAACTTCTCAACATAAAAAAACACTTGACAACATAAAAATAAATCGTTTTTTCTCAGGCTTTTTTTCTGGCACTCAACATAACTACCCTCTTGGCTGTTGCATTGTTTTTACTTTAGAGATATCATCAGTGCTCTAATCCCAGCATGCAATGCTGAGGTGTACTGAATTTCACTGCATCGTGCATAAATCAAGCGCCATCTAGTGGCTACTTTGAAACACAACAGTTAAATTACAGAAAATGCAAATTTCACAATCTCACAAATAAAGACGTTCCTGAAATATTGTTTAGATACATCTTTAAATCCAAAGCTGTACTTTAATGGGGGTTACAAAAACTTGGTTATAAATGTACTGTATAAATACTTTGACTGGCCTCAATGCTAGAAATCTGGGATTTAACTAGTTTTATTTCATCTAAACTTGATTTAAATGCACTTTGACTGACCTCAATGCTAGAAATCTGG
>RPOG01006020.1:9110-27147 GCA_008086565.1 Thalassoma bifasciatum
CCCCCCCACACACACACACACACACACGCACACACACACACACACACGCACACACACACACACACACACACAGGTAATGTGTATGATGATGATGTTGAGAGGTGAGATTCCAGCCTCCCTGTGTGTGTTTGCTGCCCTCTGGTGACCGTTTACACAGTTTAATTCCAAACTGCCATAATTTCAGCTCGTGTATCAATAAACCAGTTATTATACTGAGAAATGTTGGATAGTTTTATTGAAGCTTGTCTCTGAACTGCTGTCATATTAAAGTTAAACGTAACAGTAGATCCCTGTGACAGAGGAATGACTCTGTAGGACAGAGCAGTGATTCACAGCCTGTGGGCCCCAAAGGTATTGCAAAAGCCAAATAAATCCCGAAATAGAATAACTTTGTGTGTGTGTGTGTGTGTGTGTGTGTGTTTGCTATTTCAGCTGTTTTATAGGAGACTCCTGACAGCATGGATGGGTTTATGCTCCTGGTCCTGCTGAATGTGAAGGGCTCCTTTCACCAACTGCTGAAAAACACAGCATGAGTCACCATGATGACCCCCCCACCCCCCCTCCTATTAAATATGACCTTGATGGGGGTCTTGATCCAGAGCCAACTTCTCTCCTGAAGGATCCAAACGCCATCCCTGATTCAAAGACAGTCCCTGAAATCACCAGCTGCTGTCTGTCCAGCTTCTCTGTGTTAACACTGGAGTCACAAACAGCAGTGACCCACCTCCAGGAAAGACTGCCCCACCTGAACGCTGTGTTATTTGGGGTCTTTAGCTGCTATCTGCCAGTTTTTCATGATTGTTTACACACATTTTCTGAAAGCATGCTTCATACTCTCAGAACTCTACACACAATACAAAAACACACACACACACAATTAGCAAAACCCCTCAATTCCAATGCAAAATGAAACCTTACATCCAAAACAATGCTATTTCTTATTATAATGGTATTTTGTTTTCAAATGACACAAAACAAACCACCACATGAACAGACGTTTAGAGGAACCAGTTGAACACTGGTGTGTACAGTGTAAAACACTATGATGAATGAAGAAGACTTCATCTCTCTGGAAAAGGCCCCAGAGTTACAGGCAGGGCCATAGTTCATCCGGAAGTTCCGTGTTCTGTTCTGTTGGAGTGGGAGGGGCCTGCCTGTTGAGTGTGTGATGTTTTTTTGTGAATAACAATGTGAGTATTTCTATGTCTTTTGTTACTTCTAGTATATTATGTTAATTCCTATTGGTGGAAGTATTATTGTAAGTGATAAATCATATTTCCTAATTTCAGTCTAACCACATCTGTAACGCCTGGAGCTCTGTTAAAGTTTGCATTCTGGAAATTAAAGAAGTTGAATTCTGGAACCCTCTCCTCACTTATTCCTGGCCTTAAGTAGTGTTCTGGCCGACACCCGTCGTGAACCTGGTGAAACACTACGAATCAGGGACGGTGTTCTTGTTTCTCTTCTACAATCTCCATTCATGAAAATAAAATGAAAAATTAAATGAAAAAGACAAATTCATGAATAACTAAGGCCTTTTTTGTTTAGTGTTACAGTGACCAAAGACAGTAAGTGTGTTGTAAAATATTTTAGAATAGTGTTTTCACCCTTTGAACACATAAATATGGGTTAACACCCCCCCCCAAAAAAAAAAAAAAAAAAAAATACACAGTGAACATCCCAACCAATACAAAGTTCCATATATAGTGGTTTACATACAAAAAATGGGAGTTTTTTTTTTTAATTTGTTATTTTTTTTATGGTTACAGTAAAAAACAAACAGACAAACAAAACAATTAATCACACAAAACTATGCTTTCCCCCTCTTCTGTTTCTATCCGGCCACATCACCTCATTTCTATCCCAAGATATGTTTTCACTGACCAAGCAGAGAGGGGAAATAGCACCAAGCATGGCGACTCCAACCGAGAAAGGCATCAACTGATTTACCTCCACATGGGCCATCGATAGCTTGCAGAAGGGATATATACATTTGTGGATTTTGGTCAAACACTTTACATCATCAGGCAGAAAATAAATCCTCAACAGGACTGAGAAAAATCAGAAAGAATCACCTGTTCTCCTTTAGTGCTAAAGCTCTGATTGCTGATTGTAAAACTGTGTTACGAGTGTTTGTTCATGTGTTAACAATTGAGAAAAACTGTAAAAAGCTGTAAGGATGAAAGATGACCTCTCTGCATGTTTTTAGCTGCTAAAACAAAAAAGTATACAGAAAACATAACTCATCTCCTCAAGCAGGATGTGAATTCATGCACAGAGTGTGTAAGAAGAAAAATGAGACAGGTGGAGGACACAGTGACCTGCTGGCAGAGCGTCCTCAGTCAGCATGTTTGTCTCTACAGGAGGCTGATGGAAGAACACCTTCAACTGACACACACACTGTCCCACATCAGAGCCCCCCCATCCATCCTCCTTCTCCTCCTGCTCCTCCTCCTGCTCCTTCTCCTGCTCCTTCTCCTTTTCTTCAGACAATGAAACCTTAAAATAAATCAAGAAAATTTGAATTATAATGGATGAAACTCTACATTACAGCCAGAGTGGAAGGAGTCTGTCTTAGTTTACGATGAAAGTCTGAATGTTTACAGCTCCTGATAGATTCTCTAACATTCTGGGCTGTTCCATCCTCTCAGCTGAAAGCAGCACTGTCAGGTGGTTTTCTGCTCTCCCCAGTGAAACAGCTGAAAAAGAGGAGCGCAAAAATCCGAGAGGCTCTCCTGGTTCAGAATCAGAAATCAGCACTGGTGGCTGGAAAAAAATTTGATTCACTGAGGAGAAAAATTTTAGCCTTGATAGCCCTGATGGTGTCCTACGTTACTGTCATGACAAGGAGATCCCACTGAGATGTTTTCTAGGTGGCACAGTGGAAGGAGTGGGGGGGTTGATCATGCTCTCCTTTTATTATCATATGAAACACTGGAGCTGATAATTGTGCAGGAGTGTCAAGCGACTGGTTATGTGGAGATGTTCCAGGGGGCGTCCTTCATGACTGAGGACCCTGGTCTGTGTGATAATGACGAGATATTTCAACAGGACAACACTGCAGTTCAAAATGTCCGCCTGAAAACGGACTTCTTATTATTATTCCAGAGGAATAATCTCACTCTTTTGGATCATCCTGCGTGTTCCCCTGATCTAAATCACAGTAAGAAAATTATGGGATGGATGGAGAGAGAGTTTACAAAGATGGATGTCAGTCCCCACAGTGGCCAACCAGGGCCTAACACTCTGTGACAGCTGCATGGCGTACATATTGATAAAGGAGCATCATATTCAAAAACACTGCACATACAGAAGCAAATGCAAACATCCAAAACAACCTGTTTACACAAGAATTTTGTGCTCAAAAACACTGGACTACTCAGGCTTTTCTTATTTTCATTCTATTTGATGTGTATATTTTACTTGATATTTTACATTATGATTTCTTTAGATTGCTCTTCTATTCTAAATTTTGGTACAGTTTTACTGTTTTGCTACACTGTCTTACTGTGTACTTATTACTTATCTAGGTTTTTCCAATTTTCTACGTCTATGTTTAATGTGTATATTTCACTTGATATTTGATTTAAGATCAGCAAAATCAGCAGCAAAATCACTGGTCAGGAACAGCAGTCGCTCACCACCATCTATAACATCAGAGTCCTTATTTCATGCAGAAAATACTTATTTAGAAAAAAAAAAAAAAAAAAAAAAACTATTTCGATGTTATTCTTACTGCAACCTCTTGAAAATCAAGCAATGATTTCCCTGAAATTATGTGAGTGGATGTTTTCATTAGAGCAGAAATTTTTGAAAAGGGCCAAAATAAAACTTTGGCTGACTGTAGTGATATGACAATCCTCAAGGTGGTAGAATATGTTTTTAAAAATACTTTTAACAGGTTTTTTTAAAGAAACTATTTATCATGTTGATGAGATAGAGGTCTTTGAGCTCATGTATCAGATATAATACATTTGGCTATTAAAGGTCAAACTTTCCATCAGCTGATGAACAGACTTGATATAAATTGCTTTTTTATTTATTTATCTATTTTTACTTGTCTTTCTCCCATTTCTTCTTTTTGCAATCAGAAACTCATCTTTAAACCTTTTTGATCCAACAATGATCCAAACTGTAAATTACAGTAACTTTAAACTGGTCATAAAATTTTGATCAGGAGTGTTTTTTACTATCACTGTGAGCTTTCATCCAATCAGAGATACTTACAGTGGTAGATGTGTAACTCTAGAGGGCAGCAGAGCTCAGACACACACTGCCCACTGAATATAGGAGACATTTGTTTTACAAAAACTGTGACATGTTGAAGAGATTCACTAGCACCATGAAATTTCTAATGATTTTATGTATTACCCACAGTAATATGCACACAGGGGAATGACCAATCAGAGAAGAGACAAACATCACCTCGAATAACAAGTCAGGAATAACACACTAAATTTAAAAAGACTTAAAATCAATCTCACACATTCAGCTTGGCGCAGATATGTGCTCTAACATGAAGCTGAATAAAGTTTTTATTGTAAGAACTGAACATAAAGTCTTTTACTCTGTTTCAGCTCAGAGAGGATCATGGGAAAGGATGGAGCAGGTGATATTTGTGCTGAAGTTAGAGACACTGTCCGACCAATCAGACTGCTGCCTGTGAATTAATTCAGTTTGATATCACTTGACCTGTTCACATCAAGATACACACACACACACACTCACACACACATTGCACTTGTACAGTATGGTTACAGCAGTTATCATGGATGGATTAGCAGCAGCAGCGTCGAGCACCTGCAAGCCTGAAAGCAAACTGATAAGCGTGACAGGATACTGTCCTCAGGCCATACACTACCAGACACACACACACACACACACACACCCATGTTGGACGGTTCCGGTGTAGAGATGAAGCAGTGTGTCGGATCAGTCAGACAGGCAGTGAATGAAGATGTGGGACTGTTCAGCCATAGTACAGCTTCCCCTGCTGACAGCACACACACACACACACACGCACATACACACACACACACACACACACACACACACACAGACTGCAGGGCTCAGTGTGTGGAGTGTGTGCAGCAGTGAGCAGAGAATTAAAGGTATGTTTTTATCTCCACATTGAGCAGAGGGTTCATCAGATTACTGTGAGTCACACTCAGGGAGAGAGTCACATGACCTGCACCTACCACAACAGGAAGTGATGTGACTGACCCTGAAACTGAGAGAATGTGCTTGTTAGATGAGACACAGAAATTAGGATCCAAATAACCCAGAAGATGTTTTTCTGCTCCAAACCCCAACACCAATGAGGTTGGGACGTTGTGTAAAATGTAAATAAAATCAGAATACAATGATTTTCAGCTCCTGTGTAACTTATATTTATTTGAATGCAATACAGACATTTGAATACAGACAAGATATTTAATGTTCAAACTGAAAAATTTTATTATTTTTCCAAAATATTCACTCATATTGCCCCCAACAGGTTTCATGCTTCCCACTGTTTCATCACCTTTTCTTTTAACAACACTCAGTAAATGTTTCAGAACTGAGGACATTAATAACTGAAGCTTGGGTGGAATTCTTTCCCATTCTTGTTGATGGACAACTTCAGTTGATCAACAGTCCCAGGGTCTCCATTGTTGTATTTTGTGCTTCATAATGCGCCACACATTTTCAATGAGGGACAGGTCTGGACTGCAGGCAGGTCAGTCTAGTAGATGCACTCTTTTACTACAAAGCCACACTGTTGTAACAGGTGCAGAATGTGTCTTGGTTTTGTTGTCTTGCTGAAATAATCTAGGCCGTCCCTGAAAAAGACGTTGCTTTGATGTCAGCACATGTTGCTCCAAAACCTGGATGTACAGTGCCGATAAAAGTATTCACCCCCTTGGATGTTTTACCCTTTTATGCTTTTGTGAATTAATCATTCTTAGCATAATTAGGCTTTTGTGACCAAAAGACACTTTTCCAAGCCTTCCAGGGTCTGAGCTGAGAAACACCCCCACAGTGTGATGATGTCACCACCATGCTTCACAGTGGGGAGGGTGTGTTTGTGCTGAAGTGCAGTGTTTGGTGTTCTCCAAACATAGCCTGGTCTGATGACCAGAAATCTCCACTTTGGTCTCATCAGACCAAAGGACCTTCTTCCACTTGGCCATGATTCTCCAACATGGCTTTTGGCAAACTCAAGTCATGATTTTATCAGAGTTTTCTTCAATAGTGACCTTCTCATTGTCTGCACAGCCTCTTCCATTGTCTGAGCTGCTGAAGCTTGTAACTCCTTCAGAGCAGTCATAGGTGTCCTGGTGGCCTCTCTCACTTGTCGTTTTCTTGCAACAGCCTGATCTTGGAAGATTTACACGTGTCATATTCCTTCCATTTCTTGATGATTTCATGCACATTCTTGCTTCCTGCACATTCATTCTTGCACATTCTCTCTGTTGCGCATTTTCATTGCACTATTTCACTTAAATGTATGTGTATATATGTGTGTGTATGTATGGGTCAATGACAAAAAGAGGGTCAAAAAATGTATTTTTAAAAAGTTCTTTGAAAATGGATTAAAAACATTTTTCTGAGTGAAGAATTATGTTTTCTAACAGATTTCAATAGTTGACCAACATTTCAAAGTTTTTAGGTTCATTATTTTTTAGTATTTTTAATTTGAGCACCCAAAAATGTCAGGTAGCTCAACCAAATATATGAAAATATATTTATATGTTCCTGTTATTTTTTCTGTGTGAAATTATTGGCAAGTATCTCTCAAGTGTCTGTAGTGACTCATACATTTTCATTTTGTGTGTTTCATTTCTTTTATTTGTGAATAAGATAAATAATTTGATGTTAAAATAACATTTCACATTATTACATTGGTTGTACCACCTGACATGGAAATTGTTCCAGTCACCTATGAAGTGAAAAAACCTTTTTTATCAGTATTTCAGAGAAATCTACAAACTTTTCCACTTGGTCACAAATGTCATTTGGGCTCCTCTGGCTGATGCAGTTTCCTGTTTCCTGTTTTATTCTCTTCACTTTAAAATAAAAGTCTAATGTTACGGTTGCACCACCCTGACATTTGACAAGGTGAAAATTACAGGACAAAGTTTTTTAAATTTCTCAACAGCTTTAAATTTGTTTTTATTTGCAAAGAATGTTTTATTTAAAAAGGTTCAAGCATAAAATAATGCCACTGTATTTTTAATTTCCATTTACAATAACTGACATTCAATTTTTAGAGTTTAATTACTGTGGATACTTGTCAGGACGGTTGCACCACCTGACATTTTGGGGGTTTGAGGAACCAAAACACAGAAAAACATGTTATATTTTAATAGTTTAAAGATGTGTTCAAATAACACAGGTTTCATAGAATAAAGAAATACATGTGATGAAATACTCAATTCATGATGGAAGGAAATATTGGACACAAAAAAAGGGACGTCACGTCATTGACCCATATATATTCTAATTTGTAGTTACTTAATCTGTTTATTCATACATATTTGCTACTTAATGTTTATTCATACTTGTCTTTTGTACAAAGAGAGCACAGTTGAAATCGAAGTCATATTCCTTGTATTCTTCTTGAAGATACTTGACAATAAAGACGATCCTGATTCTGATTCAGATTCTGATGATGGATCTAACCAAGCCCCAGGGTATGTGTAGTGCCTGCAAGCTGAAGAATTCTATTTTTGCAGAGAAACCACAGTGCCTCCATACAGCCTCCATGAAATAACCTCCAGCTAGGGATGGGAGTTGATTTGATTGATATTGATGCCCTTATCAATTCTGAGTCTTGATCAGAACATTTTATAGAGTTTATAAGTACATGACTATTGAATTGGTCACTAGATCTGGATATCTAAGGACATAAATCAATGAAAATAAGTTTTTAAAAAAAATCACACACCAAATGACATGATGTATGTTTTTGTTTCATGTTATTGACTGAAGTAGGCCACCTAGTGTAATGAAGTGGTAGTAGTAACACCTTGCAGTGTGTGGAACCTGGAGCTTGCCGTACTTATGTTGAAGTCAGCCATAAGCCTGAAAGCAACTTTTCCTTTATCCTCAGGTTAAATAACATCTGCCTGTTAGTATTTGGACATTTAGAGTTTTCAGTGTTGTTCTAGAAGAGAAATTGCAACATGTTTGTGTGATCAAAGTTGAAACTCTGTTTTGAAACCAAAGCGATATAGATGCATGCTAGCTGTTAGCATATCAATGGGATTTTCCATAAATGCTAGCATCAAGCTAGCATTATGTTTGCTGTGTCGTTTTTGAACAAAAAGAGAACGATAACATGTTGAATGCATTGAATATGAATCTTTTGCGAGACAGTAATGTATGTTTCTATATGTGTTCACTTTTACAGTTTCTTAAGTAAAACTTTGAGCAGAAAATTCTGAATCAGTTTTCTTGGGAAACTGTTATCTAGTTACTAATTTAAGCTAGCTGGGGCAGAACAGATAACATAAGGTCTGCCTACTGCAGTGTAAGATTTGATAAGAGGAATTGTTGAGCAAAAAGGCGAATGATATGGATGAATTGAACCATTTCTTATCCATTCCTAACAAGAAGTGGTTCTTGATACCCATCCCTGTCCTCAGCTGTGATGGACTTGCTTTAGTGCCTCCTGAACAATGTACCTCTTTCAGCCTGATAGTGTGAATGTGTCTCCGTCAGTTCCTGGTGTTCCAGTTTAAAGAGTGACCCTGTAAACTGGAGACCTTCAGCTGAAAGTGTCATTGGATATTCAGTTTACAACATTTGTTCAAACACAGAAGAAGTCTTCAGGAATGCATCCTAGTGTAGTTTGATATATGTATCATAATCTGCTCCTCAGGTCAATATTTCACATAAAGGTGCTGGCGTGTCTTCTCCTGGCCCTGTGAGAGCTTGATGTGATTGGTCCTTTAGCTCCACCACTGGCATGTGAATGCACCAAGAGAAAATCTGGGTTGATTCTTCAGCCTCACATGACGAACAAGCTCGTTCTCTGTACAGTCAGGGTTGATGCAGCCAGGAAACTCACAGTGCGTCTGCTTCTGCTCCGCTCTGAGCCCTGGTTTACGTCTGACCTTGGCTATTTGACCTCTACTAGCCCCGCCTTCCATCAGAACAGGCAGATGTTCTCTATCAAGAAATCTGTTGACTGTACGTGCATGTGTTTGCTCTCATTGTTTGCAGGAGTCAAACACTGAACCTAATCCAGCATCATGTAAACACTCTGCGCTCAGAGCTGTTTGAGGTGTAATCTGCTGGATTATATTCCACTCAGGAGAGTCACATCCACCCACACATCACTGAGGCTCCAGAGGTGACACAACATGGATCAGAGCCAGCTCCTCCACATTTAGAGGAGCTGAGGGAGGAGGAGCAGAGCTAACAGAGAGGGAGGAGGTTAATTGGTTTGTGTAGAAAACAAACATTAGTTTAATCATAAAGGACATATTGTAAACAGAACAACAAAAGCTCATTATGTCCCAGAACAGTGAGCAGATAGAGTTCTCTGCACATGTTTTACCTGGTTCCTAAACGCAGGTACCATCAGAGCCCTCACCTGAAGCTCCACCTGAGTCCGTGCTGTCGGACACAAACCCTCCGTGAGCCCAGGAAGGAGCTGGCACACGATCAAACCTGACAGGCAATCTTCTTTAACGCTGTGAAACCTAAATTACAGGCCTCATCCTGAGCGTCAGGGTTAATTCCCCGAGCCGCTGTAATGAAATGATTCCACATGACACCTCGCAGCAGCGCGTTTGGAGCCCGGCCCACCAGAGGAGCTTCCTGTCACAGAGGATTTCAAACACACGAGACGGGAAATGGAACTGGCAAGAGGACGTTGGGCAGGAAAATTACCTTTGTGTTGGAGAAATCCCTGCAGCTCTGTGTGCTTATTAATTATAAAGACGAGATGGAGGACGGCGCACAAAGAGCTGATCGATGCGCGGGAAGAAAGGGGCGAAATCGAGTAAATACAAGCAGTGTGTGCAGAAGAGCTAGAAGCAGAGCTGGTACGGAGCCAGCTGTCTGTCTCCACCCGCTCAAACACCTCATCCAGCCCTCTACCCCAGACCATCCCCCAACACGCCCCCCATCGCCCTGCCTCTTTGTGCTCAAGAACATCAGACACACAACGTGAATCTGAGCCTGTCAGACAGAGCTCATCTCATCTTTGTGGTCGAGGTAACAAGTCTTCCTCAGAAGAGTCATGTGATGCTGTTGTGACTTGTCTGAACTGATTCTGTAGGTCAGATCCGGATGTCCTACCTCAAGTAACAAGATGAGCACACCCTCTGTAGCAGTGGTTCCCAACCTTTTCTGATTCAGGGTCCATTTTTAAGTCTCAAATATTTTCGCGGCCCACCTACAACCCTGTAAGGTTGGAGGCATATAATGCTTTATTAGAGCTCAATTTGTAACAAAGACCTGAAATTCAAGAAAAAAAAATGTAGTAAAACACAAAATGTTTTAACTGGTCTAGAATGCAACATATGTCGAGCCCAAAATGTAATAACCATTTGCCCACAATGTAACAATTTTGGGTCAGTGATTACATTTTTGGAATATACCACATAAGTTTTATTACCTTTAGGTTTTATAGAACCAAGAATAGAATAGAAATTCTTTTACACGCTTTTATATCCTCACGCCTGGATTACTGCAATAGTCTTTTTACCTGCCTGAGCCAGAGAGATATAAATCGCTTACAACTTGCTCATAACTCTGCTGCCAGGCTTTTAACAGAAACAAGGAAACATGAGCACATCACCCCGATTTTATCCTCCTTACATCGGCTTCCCGTATGTTTTAGAATTGATTTTAAGATTTTACTGACCACTTTTAAAGCTCTGCAAGGCCTTGCTCCACCTTACATTTTAGACCTTTTAACCCCCTATGAGCCGATGCGTCCGCTGAGGTCCACGGGCAAAGGTCTTTTAAATGTGCCGGTGACTCGGCCGAGAAACAAAGGAGACCGGGCTTTTTCAGCATGTGCGCTGAGGCTCTGGAACAGTCTCCCAGAGGAAATTAGATCCGCTGAGTCAGTAACCTCTTTTAAATCACTTCTTAAAACGTATTTTTATCGGAGAGCCTTCCCTGATTTTAGCTGAGGTCTTTTATTTTCTTTTATTCTCACATGTGTTTTTACCTTGTTTGTTTCAATTGTGTATATTTAATCATTGTTTTTAGCTGATCCTGTTCTTGTGTTTTCCTGCCTGCTCTGATGATTGATTTTACTTAAACCGTTTTTCTCAGAGCACTGTTGTTTTTATTGCCTGTAAAGCACTTTGTAACTTTGCGTTTGAAAAGTGCTATACAAATAAAGTTTATTATTATTATTATTATTATTATTATTATTATTATTATTATTATTATTATAACATTTCATTGCATTAATTGCATTTCAGGTCTTCGTTAAATCTGGGGCCATGTTATATATTGGACTTTAACGTACCTTCTTAAAGGGACTTTTCTTGTAGACAACAGAATGTTTAACATTTTAAACATTCTTTTTATTTTTTATCTTTTTATAACTGCCCTTGATTAAATTCAGACTATTTTGGAAATGATTTTCCGGCCCACTTGCAATATCACTGCGGCCCACCAGGGGGCCACAGCCCACAGGTTGGGATCACTGCTCTATAGTCTAACAGGTGATAAGAGACCAGAGACTCTTCAAAGATAAAGTTCCTGTTAACAATGGATAAGAAATGGTTCAGTCCACTGACATCATAAGCCTTTATTCTTAATAATTCCCTCATCAATTCTGACAAGTTTCAGCATTGAAACTAAGGCCCTGTTTACATAACAATGGTTTTAGAGTGAAATGCAAAAGCATTGTTGCATTCAGCCTCCTGTTTACACCAAATCAGCGTTTTAGTCAACCTAAAATGCAAACTTTTGAAAACGCCCTCCAAAGTGGATTTTTTTCTAGAATGTTTTTTCCAGTGTTATTGTGTAAATGCCAACACCTTTGTTTTCAGGTGATATGCTAACATCACGTTCAGCTCTACATGTGCGCATTAAACCAGCACTGTGCCAGGCACAAACCGAACAATAACAGCAACAACAGTGACCTACTGTTTCAGTCTTCTGCTGCTGATTCTACTGACAGTCTTCTACTAAAATTTGCATTTATTGCAATTAATTATTATTTCAGCAAATAATGAAGACATTTTTAATATAAACTCCAGATGATCAGCTCACCTCTTCTTCAGCCTCTATACTATTTTCTTGTATACAGCTACTACAGTTAAATCAACATCTACAGGCCTGACATGCACATTACAGAGTTTCAGTCCTTACCCAGGTAAACACAGGGTTTTGTCAGTGTTTTTTACAGACAGGTGCAATCTTTTTAATGCCCCCAATGACTTTTTTATGGGAGAGGAAAATGATTCAGACGGGAAAACCCTGGATTCACATACTCAGTTGACATCCAAACTTGTAGAACCACGAATCAGGAGTGGGAATTTCTCGTGAAGTTAATCCAGAAAACAGGAGATCTCGGGTGTTTTAATCCAGCGTCATAGTACAGGCCCCTGGTCAGATCATCATGTGAACGCACCAGCTGTGCGCGCGGGCACACACACACACTTACACACTTGCAAAAGGTAAAAGTTATCACGTTTTGAGTTCAGCATCTGTTACATTATTGACCAGTAATTACATTGTGGGTTTTACCACAGTTTTTATTTTAATCACTTTCCAGTCTCAGCACTATTGCTACATTATCGACCAGTTGTTACATAAAGGGTGATGGTTAAATCAGGCTCCACCAAGACATTATACAGCCTTCGTGTTTATGGAGTCAGAGCTGGGCCGCAAAAATTTTTGAGACTTAAAAATGGGCCCTGAGTTGGAAAAGGTTGGGAACCACTGCTTTAAAAAGTTATCAGTATTTGTTTGGGAACAGTGCTGGGGCTCATTGAGTAATGATGATTATAAAAAGTTAATAATCAAAAATACCATGAAATTTGAGATATCTTCACATCTGTGTGGTCAGTTTCATCAAATTATTTAAAAACAAAACAAAACAAAAAAAATGTTCTGTCCTCCATGTAAAACTAGTCCAGTAACCCAGGTGTGTGTAATCACATTGTAATTACTCATTCAGGTGTGATTTCTCCTCTCAGCATCAAAACACCAATAAAGGAACAGAAGACATGTTGTCTGCACGTCTCATTTACTGAGCTGTCATTCATTTAAATAAACCTTTATTGATCAACCTGCATGGATCGATATCAGTCAGTGTTCTAACGCTGCCCTCTGATTGGTCAGAGCCGGTTTACCTGTCTCCTGATTGGTGGACAGGTTGGTGGCAGGTTGAACGTGGCTCCACCACAGACGTGTATGTGGAGGCTGCCTGCTTCAGTTCACTTCTCCGGAAACCCACGGACTGTGGATTCTTCCTGCAGAGTAAAAGCAGGAGTCATTTCGAGGAGAAAGTTTGATAGATGGTGAGTCATGGAAATGACAACATCCGGTAAAAACTGTAAAAAGTCGCTATGTGTTCGTTCAAAGGTGTAAACGGTGCTTCATAAACCAGCCAACACCGCAGATATTAGGTAAACAAAGCTTTTACTTTGAAAGGGCAGACAGGAAACAAAGAGTTTGTACTGTATGGGAGCAACGACAGCTGAGGAAGTTTGTGTGACAGCGTGAAGAGTCTTGTGTCAGTTCATCTCTGAGGTCTGTGAGGTGTCGTACAGTCCGCATCACTGCTCCTCTTCCTCCTCTTCCTCCTCCGCCGTGAGCTGCTCCTCTGCAGGTAAGAACACCTGTTCGCCAACAGGTCAGAGAGAAAACCAAACCCTGTTTAAACGTTATCTCACTTGAACCTTCCTCACATATAAAACACGGTGACAGGTAACACACCGTCACGGTTTACACTCACCTGTCCGTCCAGACTCAGAGTCCAGGTTAGTCCCAGAGCTGGGACTAACAGGTGTCACAGGATTCTTCACCTGTTACAGACAGATACACACCTGTCACCATGCAGACAGGCTGTCTGTCTGTGTGTGTGAGTAGTTCCAGGTTTGAATCTCAGTGTGTAAACAGTAAAGTTAGACTTTGTTGTGTCTGTCTCAGGCCCTACCTGCTCTTTCTGCCGTATGACTTGGTGATTAGATGTTTGATGCTGAAATGCACTCTGGGAGTTCTGATACTTTCTCTGAGATTGTCATGATTCAAGCAGCTGAGATGAAAAAGCATTGGTGACTAGAGCTCGACCCCTATGGGCTTTTTGGGGCCAATGCTGATACTGATATTGGGGGCAAAAGAAAGCTGATATCCCATAAATCTGCTAATACATGAAACAGGAACATTGATGTACACAGGATATACACTGTGCATAAACACAAATTGTTATAATACCCAAACTATGACTTTAGGTATGACACAGGGATGTTAAAATGCCATATTATAGTCTTTTATTAGGAAAGGGTGGACGTGTGTGGGTCAATGACGTGATGTCCCTTTTTTGTGTCCCAGTGCAATATTTCCTTACATCATGAATTGAGTATTTCATCACATGTATTTCTTTATTCTATGAAACCTGTGTTATTTGAACACATCTTTCAACTATTAAAATATAAAATTTTTTTTTGTGTTTTGGTACCTCAAACCCCCAAAATGTCAGGTGGTGCAACCGTCCTGACAAGTATCCACAGTAATTAAACTCTAAAAATGGAATGTCAGTTATTGTAAATGGAAATTAAAAATACAGTGGCATTATTTTATGCTTGAACCTTTTTAAATAAAACATTCTTTGCAAATAAAAAGAATTTTAAAGCTGTTGAGAAATGTAAAAAACTTTTGTCCCGTAATTTTCACCTTGTCAAATGTCAGGGTGGTGCAACCGTAACATTAGACTTTTATTTTAAAGTGAAGAGAATAAAACAGGAAACAGGAAACTGCATCAGCCAGAGGAGCCCAAATGACATTTGTGACCAAGTGGAAAAGTTTGTAGATTTCTCTGAAATACTGATAAAAAAGGTCTTTTCACTTCATTGGTGACTGGAACAATTTCCATGTCAGGTGGTACAACCAATGTAATAATGTGAAATGTTATTTTAACATCAAATTATTTATCTTATTCACAAATAAAAGAAATGAAACACACAAAATGAAAATGTATGAGTCACTACAGACACTTGAGAGATACTTGCCAATAATTTCACACAGAAAAAATAACAGGAACATATAAATATATTTTCATATATTTGGTTGTGCCACCTGACATTTTTGGGTGCTCAAAGTAAAAATAATAAAAAATAATGAAACTAAAATCTTTGAAATGTTGGTCAACTGCT
Source organism: Thalassoma bifasciatum (assembly GCA_008086565.1). NCBI lineage: Eukaryota > Metazoa > Chordata > Actinopteri > Labriformes > Labridae > Thalassoma > Thalassoma bifasciatum. The sequence continues at coordinate 24,449 of RPOG01006020.1, forward strand.
GAAATCTGTTAGAAAACATAATTCTTCTCTCAGAAATATGTTTTTAATCCATTTTTAAAGAACTTTTTAAAAATATGTTTTTAGACCCTCTTTTTGTCATTGACCCGTGTATTGACAGGAGCATGTATTTCTGTTTATTTAGCAAAAAAAGCGTCTAACACAATGTTAGAACACCATATTATAGTCTTATATCAGGTAATGGCATTTATCATTGGCAGAGAGCAGCATGCAGCCTGACACAGACACACAGGAGCAGGAACCACACAATCTCCACACTGAAAAAAAGTGTACATCAGCTACATGATGGCCAATATGGATCGATTTGCGCTATTGTTGACTGATTTATAAACGAGTATTGAATATGTGATAAGACATGGGGTGCAGATGGCCTAGTGGATTAGGTTGCGCACCATGAGGTGGCCCAGGTTTGAATCTGACCTGCAGCCTGTTTCCCGCATGTCACTCCCCACTCTCTCCCCCTGTCCTTCTCTATCCAATTAAAGAAAAAAAAAAGAATATGTGATATGACACTCTAGGCACAGTTTAGTACACAGAGATTGGCTGTTTGGCTCATTTAGATTCTGTAATCTCCCTCTCAGGTGTCCAGGATGGAGTGGAGTGTCATTCAGGTGATGATGATGATGATACTCTCTGTCTTCATCATCAGCAGTCAGGCTAAGAGAGACCAGGTGCTCTACTGCTCAGGTGAGTCTGCTGTCAAAGGACCTTAAAGCTACATACCAACAATGGGTGAAATGGCCAGACTTCCACAGGCATATATGCTAATATGACCCACGCTGTAAAGTCCAATATCTACCCTGACTACCCTGTGCATTTAAAGAAGAAGAAGAAGGAACTTGATCCCTCATCAAACCTTGTAACCCTGAGTGAGAAGGGCACACAGTGAACATGAGACCCTTCTGTGCATGGGTGACTCGCGCAGGTGTCACAAGCTGTCTTCTCTTCATGGTGCAGACTGGGTGTCTTCACTCCATGGCATTGACTGGCTGTTTGTGCTGTATGGAGCATGAATTACAGCTCAATCCAACATTTAGAACATGATGGGCAGCTTAAGTGGGCAAATGAAAAATTCCTGGTCAAATTAGAGGCTAATGCAAAACATTTACAGGAATTTTCACCAGGAGTTCAACAGAAGAAAATATTATTTATTGGTATATTTTACATCCAGCCTATGCCCTGGACAGCTGGACTAAGCCATGGAGTGTCAACAGCCAGTCTACACCAGGGCAAAGACAACCCGTGTCCCCTATGTAAATATTCATGAGCAGCTGGGTCTCATGTCCACTGCCTGCCCTCCTCACTCATGGTCAACCTGAGTAATGATTTTGCATTGGGTACATTCATAGTTGCTGAAACTCATTTGTAAGTGTACTCTACTGAGGAAGCACCATTTAGTACAACTTAAAATACCTATCTCTCTTTACTTATTTTTTTAAGTGCAACTGGTTTGCATGCTTTTTTTAAGTAATGATAACTAATTGGATTTTATAGTGCACTATCATTTTAATTCACTGCTAAAGATGTTTTATTAAAGCTATAGATGGTGTCTATTTCACAAGCTACATAATATCGCTGTTCTGTGGAGAGCTGTGTTTCCAATCCTGGGTTTTCTCTCTCTCTTTTTCCCAGCATGCAGAGCGATAGTAGATGAATTGAATTACTCCATCAGTCAGGTGGACCCAAAGAAAATCATCAATGTCGGGGGCTTCAGGATCAACCCTGATGGGACCATGACAGACAAAAAGGTAAAGAAAGGGGAGGTGATCAGTAATAGTTACATGTCATCCTGTGTGTCTGCTCATCTTCCCTGGATAAAGAAATGGATAGATGCTTCATGAGTCCCAGTGCAGAGTACGTTTCATGGCTAGTTAAAGCGTTTTGAGCTTTTATAGCCACAGGAACCCAGTCACTCTGGATGACGTCACTGAAGTTCTTCAGAGTAAGATGTCATAAAGACCTCTACTAAGTCAAGTTGTGGGATCAAGCTCAAAAAGCTCTGAGAAAAGGAATTCACTAATAGAAAAGTCGAGTTAGAATGTGACAGCAGCCCCAGCAGAACAAACTGGCTCTTACTTTAGTGCAACAGCTCCTCAGACACTCTGAAGTATTTATTCCAGTCAGACCTGAGTTTCCTGTGGAGACAGAAATTTTTTTATCATGCTGTATCAGTCTGTGCCCCCCTTCCTGTGCCCTAAAAAACACACGTCAGACTGCGGATATGACCTGCAAACTACATCCAGCTCACACGACAGAATCTTTGTATGTCACAGCTGGCCCTTCTAGTCCACAGCACAGACACTACAAAACCCATAATGCACTGCAGCAGCTGGTGCCTTTTTCTTTCAGCTCCTGTGGGAGATTCAAATGCAGAGGGAAAACTTGGTAAACTGTTCATTTTGGACATGAAAGACAAGCCAGCGTTCACCATAATGTCCCCAACTATTCAGACAGACTCATACCAAGTACACACTTAGTGGACACCAAGTACATATAGACATAAACCAGGCAGACTCTGAATACACACAAAGTACACACAGGCCCACACTGTGTACACAGTGTATACACTAAGCACTCACAGAATATACTCAACACAAACTGAGTAAAGACTGAATACACAGTAATTCACACCAAGAAAACTCACAGATAACACGGATACAAACCAAGCACACTGCAAGTAT
>RPOG01006021.1:7180-27145 GCA_008086565.1 Thalassoma bifasciatum
TTTTTTTTTTTTTTTTTTTTGGAATTTCCTGAATAATCTTTTTTCAATGCTTTGCGAAACATTTTAACTCTCTTTCATCTATTTTAATGCTGAATAATTTACCGTTGAAAGCTCTTTCACCCTCAAATTTTTATCTGTGTCTTTTTTTAAAGTATATATATGATTGGGAAAAAAATGAAACCATTTTTTCTGGCCCTAAGAAGAATAAAAATATCCCAATACAGACTAATCTGAATTTCTACCACATGAACCATTGAATTTAGGAGTAAATAACTTTTAAATAGGTGTCCACTGTAGTGACCACTATGCACCACAGGGTTAAACAGATACCTGATAGTATACTGAGACCCTTCAGCCAGACTTCCTGAAATGATGAGATCCTCTCATAAGCATCTCCAAACTGGTCAATGACACATGGAGATGCAGACCTCAAACACCAAGGCCTGTGCAAAGACCTGACACTGACAGAATCAGATCAGAATTGTTACTTGTCAGCAGGTTCATATAAAAATTCTGCATTCCTGCAACAGCTGAGAATTTTAATTTGGCTTGCATATTATTTGTCAGAAGTTGTTCTTTTTTATAGATAGTTTGTTACTAAGCTGCATTTTCACATTTTTCTGTTGTTCATGTTCTTTTTTTATTTTGTACAGGCTCTTTTTTCAACTACTTTTGCTCTTGTTCAAGACAAGATGAACAGTGAGGTCAAAGGTTCACCTTTGGGAGCATTTTTAAGGGGTTTATTCTTTACCAAGTTTTCATGAAACAAAGGATAATATTGTTTTGGGGTTTTTTTTCATATCTAGTGACCAAAATCACAAAATGCAAACTGCACTGTGAGAAATGGGTTGTTCAGAGTAACTCTTTGTCAAAAACTTTTCAGTGATTTTACACTCTTCTTCAACAATTTGATCACCATTAATGAAGCGGTGTTAACCTGCGTTGTGTAGGAGGTTAAGTAGAAGTCTAAAAAAAGATCAGAATGTGTGGATGAATTGAATCTGTCCTGTACATATTTCCACTTTTTGTTTTATCTGTCAAATCTTCTGCATGTTCGTGCCCTGTTTCTTGCCTCAGTATTTAACCACCGCTCTGCTTTGTATGATACGACTGTCAAACCCAACCCGCTCACTACCGTTTTTGAAAGATGCCTAAGTAAATTAATACCACTAATGTACAGAAGAAAGCAATAACATTTAGCAGCCTCGTAGCATGCAGACTAATGAAGTGGAAATCTAATAAACTCCCTCTTTTAGAAGATGAGACCATAGATTGATGTTTCTGCTCCATCTAGAGAAAAATGAGACACACGCTGAGAGGATTCACTAAAAGATTTCCTAAAGTATGATCTCTATTTTTGTCTTCAGTTCCTGGTACTAATTGTCTGGAAACTATGTTCTAAGTTTGCTCATACAAAGTAGTTGTAGAGCATTGTTCCCAGTGACTCCTGAAGTCCTGTGAAGATGATGTAAATCAGGCCTGTGATGTTTTAAGACACAATAAAATTAATTGTACTCCACCACCAAACCCGTAGAGGGAGGTAAGACAGCTATGAAAGTTATTTTTAAAAGGTGACGTCAGAGAGGGGGGCTGCACGGTGGCGCAGCGGGTAGCGCCGCAGCCTCACAGCATGGAAGCTCGCCGGTTCAATTCCCCGTTCGGGCATGTTTGGCCTTTCTGTGTGGAGTTTGCATGTTCTCCCCGTGCATGCGTGGGTTCTCTCCGGGTACTCCGGCTTCCTCCCACAGACCAAAAACATGCCCACGGTAGGTTAATTGTTACTCTAAATTGCCCATAGGTGTGAGTGTGTGTGTGAATGGTTGTTTGTCTCTATGTCAGCCCTGCGATTGACTGGCGACCAATCCAGGGTGTACCCTGCCTCTCGCCCAATAACAACTGGGATAGGCTCCAGCCACCAGCGACCCTAAATAGCAGGATAGACGGTTAAGAAAATGGATGGATGGACATCAGAGAGGGAGACAGACAGGCTGTAACCACTACTGTATATGCAACACAACAGTTAGTTTGTTATCATGGAGGAGATTCATTGAAAACTATTATTTCTTCTACTAAGAGGAAAAGTGTTGGTGTAACAGCTGTTTCAAAACACTTGAGACTTGCGATATAAAGCATGTACACATAAGAGATCGACTACATGACTGTTGACTGACTATTTTCACTGGGATGTATCCTTCTGACTCATCATCTGATGAGTATATTTTGACATTTTGATTATCGAGGACTTTGTCAGTTTCATCAGGTGTTGTTAACTGGATCTCCACTAACAGATTCAGCTGAGGGTCGCCGGTTTAAAGGGTCACTCTCTAAACTGTGACCCCAGGAGCTGACAAAGACACATTCACACCATCAGGCTCAGAGAAGACATTGGGAGTTATTAAAGGAAGTCAGTCGCAGCTGGGTGCCACGTTATTGTGGACACGGGGCAAATAAATACACTATAGGTGATCCACCAATCAGACTGTCAGCCTACAGGCAACGCCCCCCCCCAAAGTTCTTTGACATCTGGGGAGTACTTCTTCATGAGCAGAGCTGTTTCAACATGTCTTTTATCTCAGAAGTAAATGTAGATTCTAGTTCCTGTGGTCCCAAAGCTCAGTTTCCCAAAAAGTTCCTGGGAAATGTCCCTGTGGATAGAAAACAGCTTCAGATGACAAAAGGTTTTTTTTCCCTCAAGTTAGAATAGAACTAATTCATAAGCAAGAACCTGGTATGANCCCCCCCCGCCCCCGCCCCAAAAGTTCTTTGACATCTGGGGAGTACTTCTTCATGAGCAGAGCTGTTTCAACATGTCTTTTATCTCAGAATTAAATTTAGATTCTAGTTCCTGTGGTCCCAAAGCTCAGTTTCTCAAAAAGTTCCTGGGAAATGTCCCTGTTGATAGAAAACGGCTTCAGATGACAAAAGATTTTTTTCCCTCAAGTTAGAATAGAACTAATTCATCAGCAAGAACCTGGTATGAACCCAAAATCATTTCAATTCATACATAAATGTCATATAAATCTTATGGTGTTTCATAATCTCTCGGAGCTTCTATTTCATTTTAACCAAAGTGTGTTTTATGGCCCAAAACACACAAACCAACTCTCTTTAGCACTTAAGAAACAGTTTCTAAGCTGATGACTAATGCTGATCACAAACATCCTCAGAGAGCGTTCAGGGTGAGAAGACAGAAAAGGATTTTAAATCTTGTTTCTTTCCTGTAATTCATGTTTGACACACAGACAAAAGAGAGAGGTTAACGTCTCGAGAACGAGCCTCTTCTCAGCCACAAGAATGCCAGTGAGACGAGTGTTTTCCATTACATAAAACCAGACTGACCATAGGTTGCTTGATTTAGCTGCATGTATCTGGGTCCACACAAAGTCCCCTTTCAGAGAATCACAGTAAAAAGAGCAAGTCTTTGTTCACCGGCTGCTAATCACACTGACAGAGAGGCTGTCACAAGTTTCTCATTTTAAGATCAAGTTGGATTTTCCTTCAAAAATAGGCTTCCTTCCCCTGAGCTAAATGTCCACTTTTGTGACTGCACTGACAATCAGCACAAATAAAGACTTACATTAGCCTCTTTCACACATGCACATGCATTTTCTGCTCTGCCCTGAAACTCTCAAGGATGATCTTTCACACATATATTGCTCATCATAACCTTGGACACTGTAATCCTGTAACAGCTAAGAAACAAATTTTCACCATCACTATATCTGTGAACACATCACACCACAAAAACAATGCTATATTGGTGTAATTTCATGATGATATTTGTAATAAGGTAGATCAGAAGCAGAGTGACTTTGACACCGTGAAACCTTTGTGTGTTCACTGCAATCATTTAGAAAATGATTCTTCCTCTTCTTCATCAGACTCAGATCCTTTTATTCATCCTGTTAGAGCTTTGGGTAGTGTCCTCTGGGCTCAGCCTAACAGAGAGAATATACCAGATGCATCCCCGGTCCGGCTCTGCTCCACCATGGTGCTGGATCAGATAGGTTTTTGTTCAAGTCAACAGTTCAACTCACACTGGATTCTGCTGCATCCTTCTTCTAGCAGGTCACAGCAGATACAAAAGCCCACAAAAGCAGATCAAGCAGGACAGCAAGACATGTACAAGAACCACTTAAAAATGCTGAGTGTCTTTCAAAATGAAACAAACTGTGTCAAAACCAGATCATATGTAGCTTGACTTAAACAACAAATCGATATAATGAGCAGAGCCAGGCCAAGAGTCAACAGGTTTGAGGTTTTACAGCTCAGCATGATTGAGGAGAGGGTCATTCATTGAGTCCAGCAACTCCTCAGACCTGTGACTCTACCCGTCTGGTGTCATCCAAGGTAATGGACTGAAAGGGAATGTACCAACTCCCGGGATGAACCGGATGTGATAACGGGGAGTGGAAAATAGGCCAATAGTGTTTGTTGGAGGTCATCCAAATTGTGAAAGAAGGACCACACGAAAAACAAAACCGTGTTAAGCGCATAATATGTTGTCCACAAAACGGACAAAACTTTACCTGGACGCCGTCCATCTTGGGTGACTGCCGCTCCCCGTTATCACATCCGGCTCATCCCGGGAGTTAGTACATTCCCTTTCCGGTTAATGCTTGAGCTTGTAAAAGTGTTTTGCCACTTGTAAATTTGTTTCAGCGTTTGTAAAAGTGTTTCACGTCTTGTTAATTTGTTTTCAGAAAGGTAAATTTGTTTCAGAACTTGTAAATGTGTTATGGTAATTTAATTTTTGTTTAGTGAATGTAATTTTTTTTTCTAAAATGTAAATTTGTCTCAACCATTGTAAAAGTGTTTCACAATTTGTAATTTTGTTCTGCCCTTCCCGGCCACCGTAGTGTTTACTCTTTTTAAATCATAATGATAACAGAAACTTCAAAAATGACCCTGTTCATTTTTTTATACACACACACTGATTTCAATCAAAAAGATCACAGGTGAGGATGGTTACCTTTAGTAGACATTCAAACACATTTGAGTTCACTTTTGTGCATTTATCAGGCCAAAACCACCAGAGTTGTGTAAACTTCTTAACAGGGTCATTTTTGAAGTTTATGTTGTCATTATGATTGAAAAAGAGTAAACTAGTTTTTTGAATAAATGTCTTCACCCAACCACTTACCATGAGTGACAGAAAGGATTTTGTGTTATCATTCATATTTTCTGAGAAAAGGCCAAAAAAATCAGAAATTCTGCTTGGGGGGGGGGGGGACACTTTGGGCACAACTGTAATTGAAGGGTGAGAGCACACAGTCGACACACACCCAAGCAGAGACACATCTGGTGTATTCTTTGCGTTAGAAGCCATGTCCACACGGAGCCAGGTATCTGTGAAAACCAAGCAGCAACCCCTGTCTGAAAACACGAGACAATGCTCGTGCTAGAACCTGCTGTTCTTCTATATGTGGAAGTCACGAATACACCAAGCCTGAAAAACTGTTTTTTAGAGCCAAAATTAACATGTTTACAAGCCTGGTACAAGCCTGCAGTTTAGAAGACATTAAGATATTAAGATCGTGAAAGGTGTTCTGGGTAGATCCTATTGGTAGGAGGCCCTGGGGTAAACTGAGCGCATGCTGGGCTTGAAAACACCTTGTGATCACCTCAGAAGAGCTGGAAAGTATTGCTAAAGAGAGGGATGTCTGAGCTGATTTTCAAGCAGAAGACCATGTATGGATGGCTTTTTAGTGGTTTGCTTCCAGTTTCACACTGGTGGCATCCAATCATCAACCCCACCCAATCGCTTGTGGGGAATTTGTGTTCTCACATCAACTCATCCTTTGGTATATTTTACTCAGGATTTGGCAGGAAAAGTTAATTTAAGTGAGGATGAAATTTTGGTATTTGTGCTGACACATGCCACTCGAGTTCAAAACTTGTGAGACATTTTTTGTGCATTACTTTGAATATTTTTATGGTAAAAATAATTGATAACTATACAGCAAGTATGTGAGGTAATAACAAAGGACAACACAGAGAAGTCTGGTGGTGACAAAACGAGGAGTCTTTAAATTGTCTGGATTGTGGTCGACCGAGGCCCTGTGGGTCTTTCCCAGGCTCTTTGTGAGCCAGACACAGATTTGTTTAATTATCCCTCAAATGAAGAGACCGGTGAGCACAATGTGTGTTTTTATGCCCATCCACAGGGTCCTGGTTCTCACAATGCGCCCCCAAACACTCTGGTTTTTCAGACTTGGTAATGTCCCTGGGGTCTCTTAAACATGGCTGTCACTTTGACTCTGCCTCATGGTTGGGAAAACGGCCACCCTCTCCCGGGCAGAAATCTCACACCAGCTCGCCTTGGCCCTCAGACAGCAGGCTCACAGTTCCCAGTCCAGCTTCCTGCTCTCCATGGAGGCCCAGCTTGGTGTGCAGACTGGGGAAGAGGGGATGAGAGGTTGGAGTGGGGACAGAGAGGAGGCAGCGGGGGCTGAGGAGAGAAGACGGGGGCATATTTGAAGGGATATTTCCTTTCACGGCTTCCGCTCTTCTCATTTTCTCCTTATTATCAGGATGTCTGGTGCCAGACCTCCTTGTGATCTGGCTGAGGTGAGAGATGGGATACAATGTGCAGACAAAAACCTGAGAGTGGCAGCTGATGATTTAGAGATTGGTGGAAAATACTGGCTTTGGTTCTGGGGTCTGCTTTTCATTATGCCTTCAAGAGGAGGGGTTAAAGAAGAACAGTGGTCCCCTGTATTTGGAGAAGTACAAAAAATACAAACAAGTTATTTATTCATCCACCCACCCTCCCTTTTCTGAAACCCCCTCTAGAATAATCCCCAATTCTTCATCAGCAGCTTAGTCCTCTTCACATCACAGCATGTGCTGCACCTCCTTGACTTCAGCTGCCTTCTATTCACACAAACCCACAAAGGCCTGTGCACCTCAACTCCCACACTCCTGCAGCCATGAAGGCAGATAAAAGTGTTTCTGATGTTTAATTCACAGTGACCACCGCAACTGTACTCCCACCACCGCTGCTGTTGCCCTTCTCCACAAGGCCACAACCTTTGTTGGCAGTGTGAGATGATCTCTGCAGCACTGCCAAAACTTTTTATACTCTGCCAAAAAAAAAAAAAAAAAGAGTTGGGCAGAGTTAGATTGTGCTGGTCTGCAGGACTGCTGAGAGGCTGGGTGGTTTCTCGACCACAGGGATCCACAGCACAGTGGGACGAAGAGAGACTCATGCTCAGAGAGACATTCCTGACGTTCATGCATCTCTAGGGGAACAGTCAGGCTGCTTCACGTAAAGTTTCTCAACTCACAACAGGAGAAGAGGCTTTGGTGCAGAGAGTGAACTTAAGCTAAGCTAAACTAAAATTACAAAATACAACCCTTAATATTTCTCTGCACAACTCACCATTGTGTGGGGACAGTAATTGAGAGTGTACTTAACCGCTTCTTTAAAGATTTTCTAAGCTGCTACTATGCAGGTAAATTCACTGATCCAATTCTACAGTAATGCTAAACGTAAATGCTTTCTTGCCTTAATTTCTCTTCTCGAGCATTGTCAGTTCTTAAGTTCTTTGAAAATATTAAGTGAATAATACAGTGCAAGACATCACGTCAAGCCTGTTATTTGATTTGAGAACAGCACAAAGGAATATAGGACTTTTTTTCTATTAATAAAAAGAGCTGTTGGAGCGTTTATCGGCTGCTCCGGACTAATATGGAAACAGTTGTCGAACTTTTGGTTCACACTCATGCAAGACTTTTTGAAATGGCATGGAAAGTGAAAAAAAGAATAGACAAGGAAAAAGCAAAAAAAAAAAATTAACTCTCTCTGACAGTCAAGCTAAATTCAATGTGGTTTGTTCTATTTTGGCTTTCCCTGGGTGTTTTTAGGTTGTTTCTGTGCACGACTTTACACTGATTGTTCTGCTTTTTGCAAATGTACGCATCACAGCTCTGGCACCCAACAAAAATGGGAGGATTGTGTATCTGCAGGTTTGAGAAAGTCAATTTTAAAACGTTATAAGACCTTTGTATTGCCATCTTACATGAAATTTAAGATTGAAAACACTGTAAATATAGGTGATGGTTGGGGGATCCAGCTGTATTATAACCAAAGCATAGTGTGAGTGTCACTCAACGAGACTCTTTCAGGTATTTTTTTATATTACTGTGGTTTGTTTGTGGCTCCCGGCAGTGTTTTTGTTCTTTTTCACACTGCATGTGACGGCTATAACCCTCATGGTGCCGAGCTTGAAGGGATTTTTTTGCACCTGCATCTGACCCCATCTGGGTTGGAAACAGACATGAGCAAACTTCAAAAGCAGCTATCACTCAGCCAACCCTCAATAAATCTGCACTTACCCATAGTTGTAGACTGGCTAACGAGCATGCAGATAACAATTTAGATCAGCAGCTAATAAGAACGTTGCCTCCCCACATCTGCTTCTAAATATGTAGCATTAACTGGTTCTACCAAGATAAATTTAAGACCTTTGATGAATGTATTTAAGACCAGCATTTAACATTTTAATGAATTTAAGACATTTTAAGGCTTTCATTTTAGATACATGGATTTAAGACTTTTATGACATTTCAAGGATGCATGGACACCCTGATCTGCTGCAACCTGCCGGAGCAGGGAAACAGCTAGAACACAACAGAGAGGATCCAGTGTGAATTGACACATAAACTTGATTAGAAATAGATCTGATCTGGCACCTTGAAGAGGAGTCAGACTGGAGAAGCATCTGGTGTATTTCGGCGGTCAGGTAGTCAGGGCTAATGGTACACCAAGATGTGTATATTCTTTAAACCAAATACTGGCGTACAACCTCATACAAACTCAGAAAGTGAGTGATGTTCCTTTTAGTCAGGGATCCTCAGGCTCAAAAGCTCAATAAAATCAGTTGAATCTGACAAGTTCTGCCATACTTTTTGTTTGTGTTTTTCTGTTTTCTCTTATTTTTAAGATCCAATAAGTGAAAGATCTGCTCTACCAGAAAAATCGTGAAAGAACTGTGTCCATTTCAGTGTATGTACTCCTTTTGTTTTTTTCCACAAAAATGTGAAAAATTCATCAAACTTCAGTGGGTTAGGTAGGTTGTCAATAATGCATTCCAGACGCACAAAACACATTTGGTGGCAATATCCACAGAAAAAAATTACTCATTAAATGAATTTCTAGATAATTTTGGATCAATCTATTGTAGAACCTGGGTATTTCTTTGTTTTACTTCACTGTCAATCAACTATGGCCCCAAGTAATGACATCAGCCAATACGCCATTCTTTCCACCAAACAGTATACTCATTCCTCAAAATGCCGCTGTGCAGGTGTGGTGACCCCGAGGAAAGCCAGGAATGATTAATTGACAGCTCACATAACCCACTGAGAATTTGAAGACAATTTTCATTTTTCATACTTTTCTTTGAAAAAATGAAGGACACACACACACTGTTATGACCACATTTTTTGTTTGTGATGTTTCCAGCAAAGCAGACCCTTTATTTGGTGGATCTTAGTGTCTAAGTAAGCAGAAAATACATAAACAAAGAGTGTGATTTGACCAATATCATTCTCTTGGACGGACATCTGCATCATCAACATGTCTGTCATACCTTTACAAAGGCAAAATTCTTGAGTTGAATAGCTTCAAAAGTGATGAGTTATAAAAAAAAAGTTGTACCCTCTTCCTAGAGAGTGTGCCAATAGAGAAATAAGCCATTCGTTCCTGAGCCATTTTCTGTACCAGGCTGTTAACATGTTTGACTTCTGTTGGCTTGGTGTGTTTGTGGTTTCTGGTGCTTCTGCAGCCACTCTCCATGAACTGCAGTTTCAACACTTCCACACAGGCTTCATATTTCAAGACAGGAGAAAACCTGTCAGATCCCATCTCATACTAAGACTAAAACTAAAAACTTCACATCTGTGTGTCTAGCAGATGCAGAATTTTATGAGTAAAATGTTTGTCTAAGTGTTGCATATCTCCCGTCCTGGGTTTGTGTCTTGGAGCTGGTTGCTCAAACCTTTGTCCTTCATCTGTTTCATTACATTTTGTTTAGCATAGGTAGGGCATTTTATTTGATTTAAAATTTCTGATGTGTTTTTTTGTTTGTTTTGGATCTTTTAGTGAGATTGCAGGTCATTCTGTTAAATCTTTTGAGCCATTGAAGTATGCTCCCTGTGTTGTACACCTCTGACTCACTGTACACAGCCTTACAGAGAAAACAGCACAAACGGCATAAAGTTGCAGACTGAGACACAAAAAAAAGAATCAAACATAAACATAAATCTCAAGTATGATGACTTTCAATGGCTTTATGTGGTATGGGCAGTAACAGTAGCAGGTAATAAAAAGCTGGGCCGAATCTAATCTTACCCTCAGACTGCAGGCACAGACGTCTTAAATAGATTCCTTGCATGCTTTTTCATGGCACATGGTTTTCTTTCCAGTCAGAACTTAAGCCTCGCTGCTCTGCATTCACCGCTCCGTGGTGAAATAGATTATATGTTAAATCTAAAGTGACTCTCAGGAAAACAACAGAGAGAAGCTGCTGACAGCCTCTGCAGAAAAGAATAAAAAGTTTACTGACCTGGTCTCATTTACAGTCCAATTTCAGGCTTTTTTTCCCCCCCGGGCAATGATAACGAGATTCGCCAAACTCCTTCACCCTGAGGCCCCACAGCTCAGAAAACCTCTTACACTCAGACTCATATGTGATTATCAAATCCTTTAGTTTTCAATATGTGTTATATTTTGATTTCACTAGAGAAGACAGGTGAAGAGAGACATGAAATATGGAGCCTGCCGCCGCTGCTGCTGATCATCAAATCTAAAGTGGAGGTTACAGGATACACAAGTGTGCCACAAGAGAAGAAACATTATAAAGATGTGTTTTACTGTACATCATCCTGTGAGACATTGATGTATGACTGTTTCACTGCAGATGTTATGCTAAACGCTGAGGTGTGTGCTTGCGCTGATCGGAATCAGTGATATTTCTGCAGTCAGTCCCGTTTCCCCTTCACCATAAGTCACTGTCATACGAGTCGGCCATTTGTCCCTGAATACACACACTGGAAACTCACACTCGGGGTCATTCTGAAGCTGCATAAGCAGAACAGCTCTGAGATTGTGATGTTTTGCTTGCAGCACACTGACAGGTCAGAAGACTGGCCGAGAAACTGGATAGTGTGCTCATTATGCTACCTTGACCTCTGAGGTCGAGAACAGGAAGGAAACCAGCAGACACAGCGCTGAACTGGAACAGAGTTCAGATAATGAGTTGTATTGTTTCTACTGGAATGAGGAGAATAACATCACTTTTGGAAACATCTTCTTACTTTATTTTTACAAGCCAGTGCTTATTTTTTGGTTTATAGGTATTGGAGAAACTATACGCAAACTCCAGGAAACTAAACACATGACACATTTTTTGATCCTGTTACAAGATGAAAAGATTTTTAACAGTGAGGAAAAAAAGAAACATTTCAGACTCATCAGTCAAACAAGTCAACACAAACAGCCGATGTATGTGTGAACCTGATTCAAAACGTATGTGGAAAATCATGGGAACTGAATGTTTTCATGTTTGGGGTTTAGTGTCATCATGGGTGAAAACACATTCAGAGTTTTTGAGTATCTAAGAAAGCTGCATGTGATGGGAATGACACTGCTTAACATCAAGATCAGTTTTACCTGCTCACTCCTACATTATCCTGTATGTTTCCAACTTCAGTAAAGAAAGTACTTAATGGCTGTCCTTCTTCTTCATCTTCTTGCATATGTCTTTAGATCCTCAGCTCTGTTGTAGCGAGCCATTTCAGTGTTTCGTCGTCCAGGTTCATTAGGCCCAGGTCACCAATTGGTGGCCAGTGTTTGAGGCAGCTGGTCAAGATGTGATCAACAATCTGTAGAGTGTCTTCACATTTTGATTTGAGCGTTTTTAAGGGCCTCTTTGAAGATCCAACTTCCAGTATACAGAGTTTGTCAAGTCACTTTCATGTTTAAGCTCCTTTGAGGTATTCTTCTTTTTGCTGATAAACCTGTGTGTGTCAGCTCCTGTCTTTGTCTTGTCAGTCCGCTATCTTTATCAAAGTCTAATGTTTTGATTGTTGGTAATATTGGCAATGAGAGATGTCAAAGTTGGCATTTTTTTATGTGCCCCAAATTATCTGGTTTGATACTGATGCCCCTCACAGACATTAACCCTTAGAGGGCTGGGGCTTTTTTTTATCAAGTTGTAGATCATAAAAGGGCATTTCAAACATATTCTTATTGTATCTTAGATCGTTAAAACACATTTCAAATATAATCCTTGGTTGTAACATCAGGCCTATGGACTGCTGGAAAAGGCACACAATCAGGGTTTCAGAGCAGGCATTTATGTCCACAAGGTCTTTTGGGATCAGCTGGTCCAAGCACAGTCACTTGTTTTTAGGCCCTAAAAAGGCATCACTGTGAATCAGTTTGTTTAAAATCCAGCTAAAAACTACTCACAAAGCTTTAACCTGAACTCTTCCAGGTTAAAAAAGTCAAGGAGAGCGTGACTTGTCTTTAAATATTTTGGTCGACATTTTTACCACAGTGTCATTAGGCAGCTGAGAAACTTGGAAGACTCTTGTCAAAAACTTAACTGATGTGATATGAGAATTATTCTGACCAATCAGAATCAAGTCTTTAGCAAGGTCAGGTAATAGTAGTTATTAAACAGATGTGAAGGGATAAGACTCTTGAGGATCTAAGACATTCATGTTCTTTCTATAGTAATAATAATAACAACAATAGCACATTTCATTAAAAAAGCACCTTTCTCGACACCCAAGAATACTTTACAACAAGAATACAAGCAGAAATACAAGTTCTTCTTCCAAAGGCTTGCATGACAGAAAGTTTTGAGACCACTGCTACTTGAAAGGCTGTTAAAAGCACTCTACGGGAAGAGTTTCACTTCAGACTAGGAGTCACAGTTTTTCATGGATAAAGTGAAATTAGTCCTAAACCTCTGTTTTTACTGTGCTCTTGGGACACTTTACAGAAAGTGTGGAGTTCTGCTACAGGCTCTAAACAAACTGTGGATGAAGACACAATCATCTCCCTGCACAAAAAAATCTGTTTTCTATTGCTACAGTTTTAAATAAATGAATGTAAACTGGTTGTACCTCCCCTGAGACCAAACTGAGCCTTTTAATGTGATGAAGCTTTGCTGGAAGGACAGAGGGCGAAACAAGGAGGGAACAGAAAGAGAGGGCAGGAGGAGTGTAGGAGGAGAAAAAGAGGAGGGAGGATGCAACGTGACGACGGAGAACACTTCAGTCTAATTAAGACGAATGTGCTCTGGGTGAAAGTCATCATGTTTAGAGAGGACTGGTGAGAAGGGTTCAGCACAGCGGGGGAGCATTACAGAGGAGTTTCACAGCAGATGAAAGATGGTCTGATGTAATAAAGTGTTTGATACCTACAGAGCTGATCAGGTTTTGACATCCAGCAGGATGGGGAAGGTCAGTCCATTCACAGGCGGAAATTTAGTGCTGGAAGACTAAACACTGTGGTTTTAAAATACATGCATTTGGCAATAAAGACAGTGCTCTGGATCGCAAACCAGACACGATACAAATGAAACTATTTTTCTTTAATCTTGCAACAACTACAAATTTCGTCTGCAGATGTGAGATTCCCTGATCTCTCATGAAAAAAGTGTGAGACAGTGTTGTTGTTAAACATGTGGTTATCGTTAAATTGTGGTAATGACTTCAAACTATAATGATGCACACATTTAAGGATCAACATTTGGCTCTTCGTGAGGCCAAAAACAACTAAAGTCAAAATCATTCACAATGGGACTTTCCATGCGGGACATCCCTACAACATCCTCTTCTGTGTAACAAATCTATATGATTATGATTATATCGTTGAAACTGGAACAATTAGTCTTCCCCACTTTCTCGTTTTTGAGCCTTTTTCTGAGCCAGTTCTCAACAATGGATTTTCATTTGACAAAAGAGAAAAGGACAGGATCTGTTTAAGGTCCGGGGCTGTGTTCAAAACACCATTAAACTTTCATCTCCATGACCTTGAATTCAACCATGAATTACAAAACCTCTCCTGGTGTAGACGTTTCATTTCACCCCTAAATGGAAACAGATTTGTATGCAGGGCTGTGAGAAATAGTGAAATGAGGGTTATGAATAAAATATAAGGAACCCGTGCAGCAAAATGTGTTTGTCATACAAGTATGGAGAGACGATCGCAAAAGCTTCTGTCTCAACGACTTGAGACTTGAGATCTCCGTCCCATGGGAAAGACTTTATTGTTTGGTGATACCTGGATGACTTTAGTGTGACCTTCAAGGAACCTGCAGATGAAAAAATATCCACATTGTCCCTCTCTCATGAAATAGTCCAGTTGTTTTTTGCATTTCAAATCAAGATAAACAAATAAATGAAATATTCACTGAAGTAAACTAGCATTGAAAATAATCACTTCTATTTTTTCACACAAATTGGCCCATTTCATCTTGTTGACAGTGTTGGATTTCTTTTTGTAGGCCTGAAATTGCCTGAAATACACCATATGCATCTGCAGTCCAGCCCCTCTCCATTGCGTATTGACAGCAACCGTCAACTCAGACCAGCTGCATGTTCAGTCTGGCGAGCCACATGGCTGTCAGAAAGCTGTGGAAAGTTCCCGTATCTCCAACTCCACTGATGAGTCGGTCTTCACTTATGTTGGGCTGTAAAACCTTGAACCTGTTGATTCTTGAGCTGGCTCTGCTGATTATGTCTGTTGATTGCCGCAGTAGGCAAGTTAAATATAATTTGATTTTGGCACAGATTGTTTTATTTTGTAAGTCAGAGGCTCTTTTTAGGTAGTTTCATCACTGCATCACTCCCTGTCCAGCTTGATTCCCTACAGCGAATTGACGGCAAAATAGGTCGCATCAGGTGTTGCATCAGAGTCACTGATGAGAACTAGTGTCAGCCTTTTTACAAGCCACAACAGACATTTAGTTTCCTGATTAAATATCAGAGATCTCTGCATGCAGTCCACAGCAGAACGGGTTCTTGAGATGATCCGAAGCAGAATAATTAGCTAAAAATGTAATGGCTTTTCTATTACAGGTTCATTAACTGCTTTGCTGACGGTCTCATGCAACAGTCAACAGTCAGTGTCTATGAGTGACCTACTTGAACTCAAATGACTCATTGAAATTAAAGTCATCAGAAAAATGAACAGTTAGACATAAATGGGAATGATAAGAGCAGTGACCACTTATAATGTTTACATATTATACAGTCTCTTTGTCTAATTGAGTCAATTTAGTTTTTGTCAAATAACTTCAAGAGAGATTATGCCACTACTTTTTTTATTAATGACAAATTAATATACAGCACAGGCCAAAAGTTTGGACACACCTTCTCATTCAATTTGCGTTTTCTTTATTTTCATGACTATTTACTGGACTGATTGACCTTCATTTCTTAATGTAATTATGGCCACTCGTTTTTCTTTAGTTAGCTGATTGGTTCTTGCCATAATATGAATTTTTGTCCAACAGTTGTCCAATAGGGCTGTTGGCTGTGTATTAACCTGACTTCTGCACAACACAACTAATGGTCCCAACCCCATTGATAAAGCCAGAAATTCCACTAATTAACCCTGATAAGGCACAGCTGTGAAGAGAAAACCATTTCAGGGGACGACCTCTTGAAGCTCATCGAGGGAATGTCAAGAGTGTGCAAAGGAGTAATCAGAGTAAAGGGTGGTTATTTTGTAGAAACTAGGATATAAACCATGTTTTCAGTTAATTCACCTTTTTTTTGTTAATTACATAACTCCACATGTGTTCATTCATAGTTTTGATGCCTTCAGTGAGAATCTACAATGGAAATAGTTATGAAAATAAAAAAAACGCATTGCATGAGAAGGTGTGTCCAAACTTTTGGCCTGCACTGTACACACAATATAACCCTGAACAAAAAAACTGCTCAACAGTAAACCTGCCCTGCTTTTAAAATTAGATATTGAAAAAAAATCTAAATTTTTACCACAGTCTACAGTACTCATGTCCAGAGCACTAAAGGGAAGTACTTCCCTGTTTTGGTATTTGGACTTCCCCTGATCAAAAAACAAGTGGTTATTTCATTTCATGTGAGAATTCAAAAATTAAAATAGAAATTTACACATCATAGAAAAGTTCAAAAGACGTTGTGCGCGGGGAACCAGAGGTGAAAGTCAATGCTCTTGTCGGAAACACATCACCACCTGATCCATGCTCTTAATTTGAAAAGGCATTTCCTGTGGCACAATCCTTAAAAAAAATGTGTTTGGTTCCTGTCTTCTGAGGATTTGTTTCTAAGAAAATGGAAAAATAGAAAATGTCAATCAACTGGTTTTTAAAAGTGCTTTGAAAAAAGAAAATAGTTGTGAATTTCAATTTTCATTTTTTAAATTTTAAAATGAAAATCAGAACACTTGTTATTTTGTTCCAACATCCTGTTCTGAACAGTGAAGTGACACATGAGCACCCAGCAGAAATGGGATTGCTGTGTATTACTTGCGATTAACAACCTTTAAGAAATATGACCTTTGAAAGTATGATCCATCATTCAACAACCTGGAGACACTCGTGTTGGCTCAGGAGATGAGACGTTTCCTCTACAGCTCAAAATACACTTAGAGATGCCAAGAGAGCATACACGCTGCAGTATGTCCATACACATGAAGACATCGTTTTAACTCTGCTTTTGGCAAACTTTTTTTTTTTTTTTTCAGGTAGACCGAAAATAATATAGTAAAGTCAAATGTACATGGGCCTGATATGAGCATGATGATGTTCGTGATGTAAAAAAGTTCAGCTTCATGGCTCCATTAAATCTAGACTCTTAATCTAATCTCATTTTGGCCTCACTGCTGATGCCATCTTTGAAGAAGTGAATAAATAACTGTCTTTTCCTCCTTTTACACTTTGCTGTTCAGCTTTAACAACTCTCTCAGAAAGTATTTCCACAGGTTCCCGCTCCCTGTCGTCTCTCTTTTCGTGTATCTGACTCTTTTTGTCCCATGAGTGTTGAGGTTTGCACTCACAGACAAAGAAGAAAACAATGCTGGTTTAAAGTTGCGGTGAAACTTGTTTTTTTCCCTTTTATTTGCTTTCTTCCCCACTTACTCCATTTCATGATCCTCAGGGTCTGGGCTCCATCCCAGCATGCACTTGGTGGGAAGTCAGGTTGTGGCAGAGTTTGATTTAAACAGTCTGAGGTCTGGATTTTACAGCAGTCTGTGTCTAAACAGACAAGCAAACACGCATAACCACTTCCTTTACAGTCCTTCAGGGACAGTTTCTTCAGTCATTTAGTAATGGATACACCGCACTTCAAAATGGAGACACACATTGACACCGAACTTAAATCATGAAATAGCGCTCTATTATTAACTGTTCTGAGTTTTGCTGAGACATAACCACAGATGACCAAAAAAGGATCGACATGTGTGACTGATTTCTGGGTTTCTTTAACTTCGTCTAAACCCTTTAAACTGGGGTTGGTTGCAAAACACAGGAAAAGCGTGATTCAGGTTTGACCCTGAGGTGAGGTTGGGTGCTCCCCAACAAAGTGGTTGATGACTGATCTCTGTGAAACACACACATTTTCACACACGCATTCACACATTTCGATCAGCTGCTGGTCGGGAGCCCAGACGAACATTGGAGACCAAACAGCTGCTTTCACATATCACCTTTCCCAGCTGAGCCGAGGGGCAGCGCTTTGATGTCCGTGTAGCTACAGGGAGGAAATGTCACGCTTCCCCACTGAATGTTAATCGAGTCACCAAAACAAAATCCCACCGAGCCAGAACAATACGCAGGAATCCTGTAATGATACTGTAATGACGGTCTGATCTCTTCTTTATTACAACAGGAGATAAAACACTGGAGCACTTAAGAGCACGATTACATTATGTAAAGTCATTAATTTGCCATTTTCTCCTGGAAGAGAACAGACAGAATAATTGTCTTAATTTGTTCATTTCGATACACAAACGCAATGTAATCTAATAACACACAATCTTCCTGATTACTACAACCCAGACTATCTGATCCTTATTTTCTAACGACTCTATATTGCATTATACTTGGAACCATTATCCCAAGTAATTCATCCAGGTTAAATTCCATCCACTTAAAATTAAAACTGAGAACCTGTCCAAGTGGACTGATTAATGACTCTGCAGCAGACGAGGCCATTACACACAGAGAGCTAATAGCTCTGCACTTTTTCAGCAGACAGTGACGTTTCACTTCTTCAGTTCGTCTTCAGCTTTTGTAGAAGAAGAAGGATTGTTTAAGTGGATTATGTTGCCTCATCTCCATTCATTTATAAACACATACCAGAGAAATGAGCGAGACTTTCTGATTAGCCAGCTCAGCTCTGCAATTTCTGAGAGCTTGCAGTTCTTTTTCAGGGAATTTGTACTGCCTGTGTGTTAGATTTGCTCAGACATCTTTCCTACAGATGCAGCATCAGTTTGTTGTTTGTGGATATTGACTACATCTATTGAACATGTTTTAATGACTAGGTTCATGAAGTAACTTTACTATGCAGGCAGAAAAGAGTTGAAATGAGTCCGATGTTTTTACCATATGATTGGGTTTAGTGTCATTACAGCATGGTAAACCCTGATCTTAGATAATACTCTCCAGCACTTCTCTCAGGCTCAGCGTTAACTGTGTAAAGGCTCTAAAACAGCTTGATTATGGTTTAAGCTCGTCATGATCAGATCTTCCTGTCTGTTGTTATGAGTATTGTATCTTATCTGTGTGATTCACATGCTGAAAATCTGTCAAGTCTCTGAATGTAAACACCCACACGTAACACTTTTTAAAAAATGTTTGCCCGATGAAGGTCTGAGCACCAAAACGTCGTTGATAAACTAAGATTCTTTTGCCGGATACCTGTTCGCTGACACACCCGTCCATAAAATAGATGTGCAAAGTTACCTCCTATTTTGAAAATCAGTCGAGTAAAAGTCTATTTTTTCTTCACAGTTTTGTTTAGATCTTGGCCAAAACCCCTTAAAATAAAGCCCTATTTCCACAAAGTGGTAATGGTGTGCAATGTTACAAAATTTAGTATTGCTCCAAGTAAATACAGGGCCAGTATTTCTGATACCAATAATTATATCAATACTATTCACATAGAAAACCAGCTTGTCAATGCAGAATAAACAACATACAACCTCTAAAAACTTATGTTTCTATTCATGAGTGAGAGTAAATCACTAATTTTTCAACCAGAAAATAACCATATGCTTTAAAATGCTGCTTTGTTGTGAAAAACCAAATCTGAATGTTTATGAATATCAACAGTTATTATCTTCCAACCTTAAATTTATCATTTCAATCACTCACTGGTCGACTAACTATTATAGAAACAATTAGTTTCTCTACGGCGCATGCGTCGGCGTTGTGTCAGGCTGTCACAACGCTCTCTACCTGACACGACAAGAACTTACTTTTAGATCATTCTAGCCGCAATTTTAAAACTTTCTTCTATAAACTCTGTTTACTGAGCACCTCCTCCTCTTATTTTGAGCAAAACTCTGACGATCAACGTCCGTCACAGCTTTTAATCCCAGCGTCTCCGCCACCCTCACTCGAAGTAACCATGTCTGTGTGTGTGGATTGTAAGCTGCAGTACTCACGGCTAAAGGACGATTTCCAACGCCTGAAGACTGAACTCCGTAGCAAGGACCACTTGATTGAAAGCTATATTTCCATAGCTTCAGAGCAAGCGAAACACCTCTTCCATATGCAGTCCTCCTCGGCCCTGGCTAACCGTGCGGCCTGGTCATCCTCCTCGCAGACTTCAAAGCTGGTCTCCGCCTCAGCCACCACCCTCCCCTGGCAGGCCTCTACACACGCCGGCCCTGCTGGAATCCTTCCGGATAACCTCACAGGTGGAGGGGACGAAGGTGGGCTCCAGGGG